>BMAO01014951.1:0-83529 GCA_019973975.1 Trichonephila clavata
TAGTCCTGTGTACTATATATATATATATATATATATTTATAGTAACTTTTTATATTTTACTCTGTTATTTCAATTTTTCATATCTCCTTCTAAATTCTGTTGTCTTGTTATCTAGCAATTGCTATTCTTTTAAGTATTAATCATGTTAATTCATCTCTCTCTTGTAGAGAAATTTTTGATTATATATATATATATATATATATATATATATATATACCAGTGGTTAAAAATTAAAAACAAACCATAGAAGTTTCAAGCCATATCAAGCTGAATGGTTTAATAAATATGGTGTGATTGAAAGGAATAAAAAATGGTTATACAGTAGTACGTCGTTTATTCGAATTAATTGGGTCCGGACACTGTTCGAATATGCGATTATTCGGATAACGAATGCGATCACTGCATATATGAAACCGGACACTATACAAATATTTTAAATCATCATATGCGGGAAACGTGCTTGAAGAAAAAGCAAAATAGGTGCAAAATGTCACAATTTTACATTTATTGTGGAAAATAATCACTTATTTTTCTTTGTACCATTGTACACCTTCGTTTTTTGGCTGCAAGGTTTCTGATTCTCTTGAGCAGCAGTAGTTGAGTAGCACAGCACTGATTGTTGTTCGTACCCCTCCATAGCTGTCTCTAACGCAAAAAACGCGTCGGGATTTGATGGATCCTTGCTACTTTCGTTGTTGCTGCTGTCCTCGTCTTAATCCATTTCACCGTCGACAGGATCGGATTCTTCTTGCACGGAAGTCACAATCTCGTCATCATTTAGCATTTGAAATCCACAGTCTTCTGTATCTCATATCATCCGGATTTCAACATGAACAAAGCTCAACAAAAGAGCACGTATACACCCCCTCACTTGGAAACAAACTGACCAAATATTCTGCCCAGATGTTTACCAAATCACACACACAACTGAAATTCCCAAGTATCCTTCACCTTGGGTTTTTCCATCACTTTTGGCCATACGCGAAACAACTGTTGAGCACTGCACTGTTCGAAAATGTATCCGGACTTTGGTCTGGATATTTGATGCTCCGGATAATAAACGTTCGGATAAACGACGTTCTACTGTATGTGTAATTTATAATTTAAAATGGACTTTTCTCGTATATCTATAACGTAAAAAGACATTTTGAAACGTTACATTCTAGTCTTGGCATGCTAACAGATGAAGAAAGAAAAACGTATATTTTACAAAAGAAAAAAGAGAATTATTCTCAAAGCAGTGTTTTATATATATAAAAAAAAGTTTTCTGGTTGGAAAAAATAACATTACAGCTTCTAGTTTTCAAGTTGCCCACTGCATTGCTCACCACGGGAAACCTTTTTCAAAAGAATTTGTAAAAAGAAGCGTTTATAGAATATAGTCGTACATTGTTTGCTAATTTTAAAGAAAAAGACTTGATAATAAAGCGTATAAATGAGTTACCTATAAGTCACAATATAGTTAAAGATTGAGTAATAGAATTAGAAAAAAAAATATTTTTTCGTAAATACATAACGACTTAAATTATGTAGAAATGTTTTCCATTGCTTTAGATGAAATTAAGGATACACAAATGGTTATGCACAATTAGCAGTTTTTGCTCGGTATATGTATGGAAATATAATGAAAGAAGAATTAATAAAACTAATAAAGTTGAAAGGGAAGTGTATCGGTCTTGATATTGCATTTAAAGAAATGGATACTGACCTTGAGGAAATAGTTTCTGTAACAACAGACGGCACACATTGCATGGTAAGGAAAAACATTGGATTTATTCAGTATCTTAAGCAAAATATTTCACATTATCTGATTGAATTTCATCCTATAATACACCAGTAAGTTTTATGCGTGAAGTATGGTTTAAAAATATTTTCCATTGCAATCTCAGTCACAATAAAAATAATCAACTTTATATAAATGCAAGAGCTCTTTATAAAAGGCAATTTGCACAGTTCTTAGAAGAAATTGAATTATGGTTTGCAGCCCCGGGATCCCGGTTTTTTTTTCAAATACCGGGATCTCGGAATTAAAATAACCAATTCCAGGATTTAATTTTTGTTTGAATTATATTTTGAATTTTTTTTCAAAGTATTGTGAATCTGGTATTACATTTAATGTATCTTATTTACTTTTTTTGTATTGTATACATTTAATGTTGATTTTCTTACGTGAACTTTAGAGGTTTCGAGGCGGGTGTGTATGTTAAACCGTGAATTTTGATATGTTTTCTCTTATTTTCTTCTGTAACTGTCTCCGCATCGCGAATGGGGTCTGAAAACGAACATTTCTCCCACCCTCAGGATGCCCACTGTCAGCTAACTTGGACAGACACTTGGAATTTTTGGAAGATATCTAGTAGGGTTTCAGCCCCAGGATACCGGATTTCCACAACCCCAGGATCCCGGTGGTTTTTTCACCCCCCCCCCCAAACTAATATAACTAATTCTGAGATTTAATTTTTGTCTAAATTATATTTAAAACATTTTTTCTCATAAAATTTTTGTAAGAATTTAATTCTTCAAAAATGTATACTTTGTTTATGAAATATGTACGCAGAATTTTTTTGTGCAATTATAAGTACTATAGGTAAAAAAAAAATATATGCACTGCTCTTTCATTTCTCGTATCGTTGAACATCGCACAGATCTCAGGGACTCACTACACTGCTCACACAATAATATAAGCAACATCTCAAGGATAGATTTTGTCACAGTTCCTTCTTCAATTAAATGTCGTTAATTGTAGGGGACCTGTTTGGAAGACTTGAGTCCCATTGCAAACAATTGAAAACATTTCTACATAATTTAAGTCGTTATGTATTTACGAAAAAATATTTTTTTTCTAATTCTATTACTCGATCTTTAACTATATTGTGACTTATAGGTAACTCATTTATACGCTTTATTATCCAAATCCCATTGCATTACTAACAGCTCATGCAACTGGATCTTCAATTTCAAATGAGGTAAAACTTGAAATTGATTCCCATTATGATTCAATAACTGGATCAATTTATGTACACAAAAACCATTAAGTGTAGCAGAAGAACTAAATAATGTTATCAAAGAGGTATATGCAACAATGCAGTCTATTAGATTTGAGACACTGTCATCAAAAATACAAAAGGAAAAAAAAATCTCTGTTTTGAAATAGGTGGGAGACGTGGTGACTACCTGAAAAGAACATACTCCTAATTAATGACGATAATACCTACTAGTAAAAAATCCGAAAGTGCAAAAATAAGAAGCCGTTTCAACGTTGAAACGCTGGAGGAGCTGTGTTTTTATAAGCATAATTACAGAAACACAAGAAATGAAGAAATGCTTTTTTAAAAAAAATTTCATTATGTACTATATCTATTTGTTTTTTTATGATGAATTAATTTTTTTTAGTTTCATTTTAAAATAATATTAAATCAATTTTTAATTATATTTCCAGTTTTATTATGCAATTTCAACTATTCTAATATGAAAGTATTTTTAATAAATAGTCCAATCCTAATCCCGGGACCAATCCCCGGATTTGGATAATGTAATTCCGAAATCCCGGGATTGAAAATATGACACGGTACTGCTAATCCTAAATTGAATGCCAATATTCATGAATTTTGAAATACAACAACGTGCGATAGCTTAGTTTCGGTCAAGTCCTTAATCAGTTTGATGCGTTATTAGAAGAAATAAGCTCTTTTTAATTGAAAAATACAATAGTTTCGATGAATTATCCAGTATATATTGGTTAAATAATTTAATGTTTTTATGTGACACACTCAGCATTAAAATGAACTGATTGATAAACTTCAAAGGGATTTAACTTCAATTGTTGTAAGGATGTTAGAAAATATTAAAATAGTTATAACGAAACTTGACATCTTTACTAAGGGTTTGGAAATGAGAATCATGAAATATTTTCCTCAAATACAAAAACATTTACAAAACACAATAATTTTTGAAAACTCTGTTGTCATTCAATAAAATCTAATTAAAAACATTTAATGATTATGCAGGAAATTAAACAAGCTTTTGAGATGAGATTCAATCAATTTAAAAGTTTGGAAAATACATTTCACTTTATTTTATATCCATACAAAACAGAATTTGAAGCAATCGAGATAACCGAATTTATGGGGCAAGCTATCGATAATTTAGAAATGGAATTATAATTGAATTTCAAAGCAGCGTAGTGTGGAAAACAAAATTTGAAGACTTGATTTCTGAAGTAGAAAGAAAACTGTGTGAAAGTAATGCAGGTAACATTGATCCCACACTAAAAATTGAAAATATTATATTAAGGGGAGTTGGAAAGGTAAAATTTTTTAAAAAGGTGAATTTCAGGTTATTGCATTTTTAAATTCTTCAGCTCGTTACCTTTCCAAAAATACCTCATTTTTATCTCTAGCTTAATTAGAAGTGCTAAAATTTTGTTTTTATAGAATTGTCTAAACGCGAGTCACCGATTTAAATGGACAGAAAAAAGGTAAACATTGCACTTCCTCTTGGGTCAGCTTGAAGTTTGACGTCATTTTTTAAGATTTCTTTAGGGCATGTTATGAAACGGATGGGATCTCACCTCCACGTTTCAAAGCAAAAATGAGGGGCAAAAATTATCAAATGGCAAAGCATTATGTGGCAAAAATAGATTAACAGAAGTAACTATTGATCAATTGCAAACATATTATGGTCATGCCATTCGAAGAAATTTATCAAATGTAAAGTGTATGAAACAAGCTATATATGGCAATATTTCTTCACAAAATATCTTCGATAAAAGTCCACAGCATGGATTTTGTCCATCAGGTCTTGACACATGGTGTCAGTGTAAGAAGGCTCAATTGGAAAATAAACTTTATCTCCACAAACATAAACTTCCAGTTGCTGTTGTTGAAGCCATTAAGCCTATTTTTAGGACCTTTCGGATCCAGAATTATTGAAAAAGTTCTTGCATGGAAACACGCAGAATCCGAATGAAAGCATTAATAATGTTATCTGGTCTCGTGTCCCCAAAAAGACATTTGTGCACATAGAAACACTTTTCTTTGGTACATATGATGCTATTGCATCCTTTAATAAAGAGAATGCAACAAAGCTGGATATTTTTAAAAAAACTTAACGTGGAGCGAGGATATTATGCGACATGCTGCATGGAACATCTCGACAAAGAGTAAGATATGCCAATTTACAGAAAACTAAGGAGACTAGAAAAGTAAAAAGACTTAAAAAATGAAACAAGAAGATGAAAATTTAAAAAATGCTGAAAATTTGGAATATGGAGCTGGAATGTTTTGATAAGGTAACTTTTTTTTATATAAATGTGTTTTTCTCAAAATGTCACTTTTGAAGGTTCGATGTATCTTTTCTCAGAAAGTATATATCTGATGTCAACAAAACTTACATGACACATTCTTTATATAATCTAGTATATACTGAAATGAGCTTTTAGAAAAATATTGTATACATTATTTTTATAATTTTTTTCTGTCGAAAAACACTGTTTTCTTACTATACATCAAATAAAAAAATTGTAAAGAAAAACTAATGGAAATTTCAAAAAATGCTCATTTTAGTATAATATTAGATGTATGCTTAACTTGCAAAAACAATTTGGGGATTGTATTTCCAACAGATTTTTAGAAAAGGTACATTGAAAAATCCCTTTTTAACATTATCAGTATAGAGCTTTCCGACACCTCTTAAACGTATGGGATTCCTTAACAAAAAATTTTAAATCAATGAAAAAACTAGTTAGTGTGTGTTCATTTAAGTCCATTTTGGTTCATTTGAGTTCACATATTCATGTGAAAAATTGTTTTCTTCAATGAACTTTGTAATGTCTTCTAATAGAAAAAGACTTGACACACATTAACTGTGCGAAATACGTTAAACTAATGAATACGAAAGATGAACCTAATATTTAAAAAAACAATTTGAAAATCAACAGTAACAGATTTTTCATAACATACTTTGTAATAAATTTTGTTATACATATAATTATGTATGTTATACTAAATAATGATATTTCATTATATATATTGTATGTAATTATCGTTACTCATTGTTCATTCAAACAATTATTGTGACCTACGAGCTACTAGTAAAAAATATATGAACAAAATTTGACCCACGTCTCAAAAAGGTTCGCCACTTCTGCCCTATAGAATGCTCAGATAGTGAATGGATTTGATTCTCCCATGCAAATAACAAGTGGTCAAAGTCACGACTAAGGTATCACACCCCATACCATAATAAAGCTATCCCCCTGCTTCACAGTCGGTTAAGAAGTAATCAGGATTAAACCCTTCTTTGAGCGTTCTCTAGTCATAAATGTGTCCAGTCGTCTGAAATAGGGTGAATGACGATTTATCTGACCATACTACCTTTTGCCACTGCTGTAGGTACCAGCTTTTTGGATCTCTGCACCATTGGCGTCGCTTGAAAGCATTAGTTACTTTTACCACTGGTTTACAAATTTCCACTCTGCCATAAATGTTAGCTGTATGAAGTTTCCCTTTGACATTTTTTTTTTTGAAACGGGGCCCTGGAGATGGTTGTTCATTGTGAATGTTATCTCGCATAACAATTGGTTGTGCTGCCCAGATAACGATTGCGGGCTACTATGCGCTTCAAGACTCGTCCATCCCTATCAGCAAGTTTTGACTTTCGGCTACTGTTGTGCTTTGAAAACGCCGTCTTTACCTCTTTCGTGTACGCTGCCATGACGGTAGATACCGTACTCCTTGCAACCCCCAAAAGCTTTGCTGCTTCCGTAACCGATGCTCCGTTTAAAGGCACTCCAACAATCATTCCTCTTTGGGACTCTGATAGGTATGGCATTTCAACTTATCACAGACAGTTCGATAGACGCATGAAACTCAGGTAACTGCTGTTGAGAGACTCATATCTTCCTCATCACGCTCACTAGGTGGCATACTTCTATTGCTGGTGGCGCTGCTGTACTGCAGACGTGAAATACGTCATACTTTTTCACATGTGTTCCTATTATTTTATCCTTAATCAGTATATATATATAGAGAGAAAGAGAGAGAGAGAGAACTAATAGTACGTATTAAAGAATCTCAATATATCGGTTATTTTTCTCCAAAAGAAAAAATGCATACCATTTAATTATAACTTTTTGAAACATGTTAATGATAAATTTAGATTTGGTTGTTTACCGTATTAATTTCAAATTTTGGTTTTCAAATGAAAATTAACAAAAAGTGATAAAATTATTGCTTTTGTTAATTTTTATTTTGCGCTTTCAGTGGACGTGAGCTTTCTAGGCATAAGTAAAAGCACTATCACGAACTCTCACCCGCTAAAGTGTTAGACCACATCAAAGGAACAGACATACTTATGAAACCAACATTTTTATTGCGATTATGAAATCACTATCTAAATTCATCTTATTATAGATGACCTGTTAGATTTTTTCTTAACTTAGCCCCGGAGAAGTCGCGCATTCAATACTAACGTGAGCGGTCGCGCGGGGTGACCGAGTCACCCCCCAATTTTTTTTATAGTTATTTTTATTGTGCAGATAAGATTTGTAATTCTTCTGAGTGATTTAACAAAGGGAAAATATACTCGCCTACCTTTAAGGTCTTCTCAATTTTTCTTTGATACTTTTTAAAAAAATCCAATCAAACTGAACTAAAATGTTTTGAAAGTGCGTTTCTTTAATAAATTACACAAATCTCAGAAACCTTTCACCACCATTACAGGAATGATATTTGCTTACAAATCTCTCATATTTTGTTCAAGTTAATGTAGTTTTATTATCCTTTGATGATCGCAACTAGCATTTTGGAATTTTTTTTTGCTTGTGTCTTTTTGACAGAGTGCCGTGTGTCTTGAAGTACACTTTTGGCTTCCTATACTTTCATTGATTCAGTTTCTTAGGTAGCATTTTAAAATTTTCCTCCCACTCAAACGTATCATGTTCATCGCTTTTCTTAAATTTACTTTCGCTATCATAATTAATATCCATTATTTCATCAAGTTTCTTTCCTTGCTTCATCAATTTCAACTTCATCCAATGGAGTTAGCATATGTCATTTCTCTTTTCTTCTCATTTAGATTCATGAGCTGTAATGAGTTATACAATAAAGCTATATCAAAACCACTAAGCCACCTACAGGGGGAAATTATAGAATAATCATAGAAAATATTTGGGAACAAAAGTGATTACGTGGGGAACTAAGGCACCTCAAGTACCGCAAGATTTAAAAAAAAAACGTTTGCCATTCCCAAAAAAGAGGGGGAAATGTGACAAATTCGCTTTATTTCTCATAAAGACTGCCATACAGGAGGATACTAACAAGGTCATTGTTAAAAAATTAACAGCTTTTCCAGAATTAAAGATTCTGTGGGCCTAGGATGACTCTGTGTCCCACGCAACCACTCCCGGGTTAAGTATCTATAATAATCAAATCAATGCTTAGCTTGATGAACTATTCCGAAACAATGCTAATCGTCCTAAATTAACGCGGCGGTTTCTTTTCTTGAACTCTGGTAGCTTCAGTTACTATATTTCTAATGTTTTGGCTTCAGCATGAAAACAATCGCCAACCTCTGTCATAGTTCCCTATTTACGTGACTTTAATTCTCAACTCTTATTAACATAAATCATGAGTTCCCTTATGGAAAGCAGTTATATAATCATACAACGTTTAAAAGGAATTTTTTCTAGAGGATTAGTCGCGAATAGAACCCAATACAGCATGTGTTTTACTTTTTGGTGAAACATAGTAGTTTCCTTAGTCCCACACTTTTGATGATGAAATATATTGTAACAAAATAATACAAATAGATTATAAAAGATAACATATCTACAATAAAATTTTAGGGCAATGTTCTTTTTATATTGTATATGATTGATATGCTGGTTTTTTTGTGTACTCCAATATTTCATCATGTACTCTCCTTTTACTACTCCAATTGTTTAAAGTGACTCAATTCGATCTCCTATATTATTTTACAAATGTTTAGAAGTTAAGGAAAACTTTTACAGTGCTGATCCCTTTCAGTCTTGAGTTTTTAGCATATTCCACTTTATGCTATGTAACCTTTTTATTTTTGCCAATATATAAATAGTCGTCTTCGAACCTTTCTTGTGTGTGGATTATCAGATATACATTATTCGTATTACTTAAATTATTCAGTATTCTATTTCTTAAAATGGCTTTTTTTCCCAAAAATCAATCTAAACCTTTATTCTGTTCACCCTTATCAGATAACTCTTGGAAAATACATAGACTATAATTTCCCCCTTATTGAATTTTGAAGACAAATTTGAAATTGTATGTTAATTTTTTTGCAACTATGTAAAATAATTCGATATTACAAATAAAAATCCATAATATGTAGGGAATATATCAGAGAGTGGCCACACATGCGTCATCAACTTAACAAATGAAGCATAATATTGCAAAAAAGGTAATAAAATGACTGAAATCTAATCTTGAAAACTAGTCAAGCCCATTACATCGAGGAGAGAAGGAATTGATAAAGGAACAACAACTTCCAGATGGTTTAGATGCCGTATTTAAAAACACTATGAGAAATATCATGTTTGTTTCAAATGTACGCTGATGCACTCTTGAAAGGTTAGGCTTTATTTCAAAGAACAAACAAATATAAAAAATCTTACATTAAAATATGTAAAATGAAAAAAGAATGCTCGCAATTTTTTCGCAATTATAGCAATCTTTTTAAAATACCATTTAATTTTAGCAAAAATTATAATAATCTTTGATCAGAAACTTAAAATGCAAAATCGTAAGCGTAAGGGCTTTAATGTATTAAACATTTCCTAAGAAAAATTTAAATAAAATACAAGAAAAAATATCTTAATCAAAGATTAAAAATTCATTGTTTAAGTATAAAAAACTCAAATATTTATGTATTCAAAAATAATTTTTCTCTACTTAAAATCTTCGATAATCATTACTAAAATTAATAGTGGACAAAAATATGCAAAATTATAATGAAAGCAATTCTTAAAATTCTTGATAATTATCAAAGAATCTGTAGAAAAAACAGGTATAAAAGTTTAGCAAGTAATACTAAAAACACGGAACATATTTTAAAACTCTTGAAAGAAAATTACTAAAAGAAAATTGGAAAAAAAACACGACATGACGTAATTTATCTAATGCAGTGAACGATATTGAAAAGCCTTTTCTAGTCAAATTAAAATTCTGAAATCTCGTTTTAATAGAGTTGAATAATATTTTATCGTTCAAATAAAAATTAATGAATAAATACATATTAATGAGGAAGGAGATATTTAATGGATAAATAAAAATAGATCTGTGTAGATCAAAATGGTTGGTGAATAATTTGCATAAATATACTAATTAGTAATCTAAGAACCTCTTTTTCGAGCTGATGTTTCTAAAATATCCGGTGAAAAATTAAGTAAAAGAAAAGCTTATGAAGAAATGGTATTTTTTCGAAGCACCACTAAGTAGCTGAAAATTCAAAACACCAAATTTCAAAGCACCAGTAAGTAGCTAAAATTAACATTATGTTTAGGATGAAATGATGTAAATTCCAAACTAAATTTGATAAACCAGATGAACTCCTGAAAAATTGTAATTGTTTTAACGAAATTGCCGTTTCTTAAACTTTATCTCGGAGTAAAAAATAAATTGATTTAAAACTGTATAGTACAGAAAATATATGGACTTTACCGGTAAAAAATTTTATTGTTACTTGCGAAATTAGGTCTACAACATTTTTTAAATTTCTTATAGGTTGCGGACGGTGTTTTTCTATTGCAGACCTAGTAAATTCTCCGGGAGCTGGTATATCTTTTTAGCGCCCCACCCTATAGACGGATACCAATTGCCCAGGTAATGTCTGCAACATTATACGTAACATATTTTAAGCAGCCAAATCTGTACTCGAGTATGGTTCAAGAATTTTAGCAATTGATTATTAGTATACTTATTACATGACAAAGTTAAAATTTCTTGAAAGTGATGCAAAATTTATCTGAAGTATACGCAGGACAATTATTTAATGTAAATAATTGCTTTCGGTGAAAATATTTCGTAAATCTCATAACAGGGATAACTTTATAAAGTTCTACGTTCATTTGAACTAGTTTTATTTAGTAATTAGGTAAAATATGAAAATAATACCTGATTATATTTATTTGAAATCATTAAGCACGTTTGTACTCTTAAAGGTAAAGATTGTTTGGTAAAATATTATCAATTGTTTTACAGATCTATGTAAACAAACTGGAAGTTTCATTTTCAATATTTTCAATCACTTCAAGTAGAACAATATAACTCTCTATCTCTCTCTTTATATATACAGTGAGCCACAAAATTGAGTATACATCTCTAAAACTTTTAGACTTCTTCCAATTACAAATTAAATATTGATTTAAAATAGATAATTTTTTTATCCTACATACGTTAACCTCTGCTTTACCATCCTATAATAACACAATTCTATAGTTAACTTATTTATTACGAAAAAAGTTAAGCGCTTCGAAGAAAAGATAGAAAACCATGCTACAAAATTGAGTATACACTTCTTATATTTGTTAATTTTGCCACCACTTTTTTTAGTTTCAAATTTTCTTTAAAGAGTTTCAGGAGTAGCTGCTGCTTATAACACGTGCTATTGCACTTCAATGCTTTTAAATAGTATTTTGTATCATTAAAAATCGTAAAATGTGTTCTCGTAGAGAAATTACTGAATCTGAACGTTTATTGATTGTAAAATGGTCGAAAGAGGAGAAATCGCTTCGTTGATTAGTGTAACTCATGATTGTGTCCAAAAAATTCTACAGAAGTATAAAAAAACTTGATCTGTGGCCAATATTCCTGGAAGAGGACGTAAGGAAGTGCTGAGTGCTACATCAAAGAGGAAGATCATTCACTCAGTAAAGAAAGATCCGAGAGTGAGTGCCTCTAAACTAGCTTTATCGATGTCCTTTACAATCGGGGAAATATTTCAATTGAAACAATTTGACGTACCTTCACCAATATGGGTTTCATGGCCGTACACCAATACGAAAGCCACTCATCAAGTATGTGAATAGACAAAAGAGAATGATTTTCGAAAAAGAATATCGTTTAAAGCCTATTTTTTTCTGGAATACTGTAATATTTTCTGATGAAAGTAAGTTTAATCTTTATGGAAGCGATGGACAATTTAAAATATGGAGAGAAGCTGGGAAAGCACTGGCACCTAAAAACACCATTAAGACAGTCAAGTTCGGGAGTGGATCTGTCTTCGTTTGGGGTTGTATTTCGGCTGGAGGAGTTGGAGAGCTTGCTTTTATTGATGGTATTATGGACAAACATGTATATTTGGGGATTTTAAAGGATAACTTGGAAAAAAGTGCCAGTAAGTTGGGGCTTGGGTCAGGCTTCATATTCCAGCAGGACAACGACCCCATGCATACAGCGAAGATTGTGCAGTTATACTTGCTGTACCACTGCAGGAAGCAATTACACACTCCAGCCCAGTCTCCAGACCTAAACGTCATAGAAAATTTGTGGTCGCAATTAGAGAAAGCTGTACATGAGCATGAAATCACAAGCAAGAAAGTTCTCAAGAAGGTTCTGAGAGAAGAATGATCTAAAATTTCTGTTGAAACCACTAAAACACTGGTAGAATCTAT
Organism: Trichonephila clavata; assembly: GCA_019973975.1. NCBI lineage: Eukaryota > Metazoa > Arthropoda > Arachnida > Araneae > Nephilidae > Trichonephila > Trichonephila clavata. The sequence goes on from BMAO01014951.1 coordinate 12,647, forward strand.
GCCCAGAAGATTACAAGCTGTAATTCAAGCAAAAGGCTATGCAACAAAATATTAATTTGTACGTTAAAAGGAAATTAATAAAGGTGTATACTTATTTTTGTGGTGTTGTTTTTCCTCTCGTCTCAGATCTTTTAATTTTTTCGTAAAAAATAAATAAAAGCAACAATTTTATTAGTATAGTACGGTAAAGCATAGACTAAAGTATGTAAGGTAAAAATTTCAATTATCTTAAATCAATATTTAATTTGTAATTGCAAAAAGTCTCTAAGCTTCTAAGGTGTATACTCAATTTTGTGGTTCACTGTATATATATTTTTTATACAAAAATAGACATATATAAACTTCTTTCATTCAAAAACCGCGAAATTCATGTTTCAACAATGGCTATAGGGTGAATTATGGTGCAACTTGGGCATGACCCTAGATGTACTAAAATGTATTTGGGAGCAGGATACTAACGAATATATTTCAATAAAACTTCTGCACTTGTTCTATTACACATCTGAACAGAAATAAATTATATAACACTTGATAATAAACTTCAGGAAAAAATTATTTTTGTAAATCATTTCTTAACAGTGTGTAGATACAATCTCCTACTTTACGCATCGATATAAATAATGCTTGTCTTTTTTCAATCATGTTATGTTTAAAGTATGTTTCTGGTTCCAAATGATTTGGATAAAAATTACCAGTAAAATAAAATTTAACAATAGCATAAGAAAATTTTTTAAAAAACATTTCTTACTTTGAATGGATGAATAGGAAAAGATATATACATATAGGGAGAGAGTGAACTAATAGTAGGACTTATGAAAGATCATGATTTGTCTGCATATTTGAAACAATGCACACATGGTTTAGCAAGTTTGACTGAAAAACCAGTTTCTTACGAAAACTTTGCCATTGTTTTAGCAGTTACATTGTTTCAACAATAGGGACAAATCTAAGTTGGCGTCGAAAACCGGTAATTAATGAATTTATATTTGAAAAAAACTATATTAACATCGAGTGTCATCCAATTCAAGTTTAAAAAAAATTATTTGAACTTGATCGGATGAATAGAAAGAATTTTATTAACCTTTGAAAATTTGAACAAAATAAATATATATATATATATATATATATATGTATATATATATACATAAATATATATAGAGAGAGGGATCTAATAGTAGGAATTGAAAAATAGTGTTAGTTTTGTATATGTATCTATCATTTTTATAATATGAATAATATTTATAATGATTATATATGCTAAACCATTTCCTTAATTAGAGCTAAAGTTTATAAATCCAGGTTGCTTAGCTTTATAGTTTGAAACAAACTCATTTAAAATAAATTCAATTAAAGATGATTAATTTTTCAAAACGAAATTAGTTTATTTTTTTTAACTGAGAAAACATTTTGAGAAAATGAACCCAATTCAGATTGCTTTTTAAATTTCGGCTCGAGTGGTATTCAATTGTTCAAATTTGGTAATGTATTATGAGCAGTAGCGCACACAAAATTTTTTTAAGGGGGAGTCCATGGTCGAAAGTCCTTTAACTCGTATCATACCTGAAGACAACACTAATTGATTCTTCTGATTTTGTCGATTTTTTGAACAAAAAACAGTAAAAAATAAATTGTTGAATTAATAAAATAAATTGTTAATTATAAGTACTTAATTAAATTTTACGGTATATATATATAGGATTATCATCAATCGAAAAAAAAACTCAAGGGCTTTGGGGGTGGGGTCGACCCCAGGACACACCCCTTGTGTGCGTCACTGATTATGAGTGAACTGCTTGCACCAATTTAGGAATCTGGCTGCCATTCAAACTAAAATATATATCATATGTAAAAAAACAAGCAATGTAAAAAAAAAATTAAGTCAATTCCTACTTAGATCAACAAATAAAAATTATTTTAGTTACTTTTTATTAAATAATGACAATTAATATAAATATGTATATACATATGACAGAATCACAATATTAAGTGGCAATTAATTTTTATTAATTATCATTAAAGTACATCATTATTATCCAAACTATTCATGTACATAAAATTTCAGTTCAACTGTTCAGTTTTGAAACGCAAGAAAAAAACAATGTTTAAAGTTTTTACCTAAATCTCAAAAAATGAAGCCAATGTGTCTGTATCTGTAATTCTTTAAATAATTAGTTTAACTCAATAATTTTCATTAATTATTATTAAATTATCATATTGTTTCAGCAAACAATAGTGTATAGAAAATTTTAGCTCAAGTGAGTGCTTTAAATTGTGAGAAAAAAAAACCTTTTCCAGTTTTGTCACGCCAAAATGTTCGCCAAGTTGCTAAAAAGGATGCCAACGTTGCTGCATTTGTACTTCTTTGAATAATAAGTTATAATTTATTAATTTTTATTAATTATAATTAAATCACTGTATTGTTGTCCAAAATAAGTGTGTATATAAAATTTCAGCTCAATTGAGTGCTTTAAAATGCATTTTATTAACGATGGTAAGTTTTAGCAAGATAAATAAGTATATACATACACAAATATATAGAGAGAGCAAGCTAATAGTGGGAATTGAAAAACAAACTTAAAATATTCAAACGACTTATAAATACATTGTTGTATTTAAAAAGAAAGATTAAATTACAGCATCTTGAATCATTAATCATAAACATCCGCCATTGATAAAAACCAAACATATTCACGAACCGAAAAAACAACAATTTGACACGAAGAAATATTTCACTCTGCCTGTTTCAAATACTGTAAACAAACCAGACATTAGAATCATTTCCTATCTCAGTTTTCTCTCACCAAATATCGAAAAAGCCGTCATCAGAGGAGCGATCATTTTCTCAAAGCATATCATAAATAAGGGAAGGAGAAAAGAATATATATCCAATGAAAACCCACCAGTCGGCAGGTTGACTTGCTCAGAAGAAATCACGACAGCGGATATGGGTAATGTTCAGGAGGGGGGATTTACGTGATCATTTGTTTTTGTTACAAATCCTGTTGTGTTCGTGAGCTGGCGTGTTAATGGAACTCTCCCGAGCCACCGATGGATGAAAACAAAATAGACGGATGATTCGGGCGTCAACCGCCATTTGTTTTATTCCTTAGGAGAGGAAGAGATGAAAAATATGGGATTGTGTGAGGGGTGGTGACAGTTATTCGATTCAACCGGAGAACGATTTTCTCGTGAAATTGGAAATATGCTATGTTTTTTTTAACAATCCAGAGTTTACCAATGAATATTGTTGTATCTTTCTATGCAGTTCTTCATTTAAATAATGAAAATGGAAGACGTTTTTTCCTTTTACTACATTGTGCTTTATACTGTGTTTAAATGGTATTCTATATGTATTTAATATTAAAATTAAATGTAGAATTAACTTATATAATGGACGATTTTGCAAATAAAATTAAGGTTTCTCTTACAAAATTGCAAGAAAATATTTCTCCTTTAGACTTTTATTTAAATATCAGATTTATTATGATAGCAATTCGGCAGATAACGAAAATATATACATATATTTCAAAGAAGGGAACTCAATGTGTTTTTTCAAAGTACTCTTAATATTACTACTACTAATAATAATAAAGACTTGAATAATATATTGTACATTTTTAAAAAAAGTTACACATAAATCTTATTTAGGACAATAAAACGATTTGATCCAAATCATTTCCTTTAACATTATTGATCACAATCTTACTTCCATCCATGTTATGCATAAATAAAAGGTAAATCAAAACAGATAAAAATATTCACGGTACTTGGATGTCTCTAGAATATATGATTATTGTTGCAAATTTGTGTATGGAAAAAACAACCAATGCCACCAATTATTTCAATTGAAACAGATTTATTAATGGACAAAGACAAACAGATGACAACACAAAGACAAAACGACATATATACACAATGAAATATTATAACAGATTATTTACAAAGTACTAAATTCATGTGACGTCATAATCACATGATAATTTTAAACCACGTGCACTTAACAGTTCATGCACTTCGTTGTTGCCAAATTAAGCTTTTTACAGAAACTTTTTTTTAAAAAAATTAATATTTGTCACTTTACTTAAAAGTACATGTATAAAACAAGACTTTTTTCTTTAATTTTAAAATCTTTTTGCAGAAATTTCTTTTTATAACTCTTGAGCATATTTACCCAACTATGCAATTTGAAATTTTACCTAAGTTTTACGAATAGAGTAAAAAGTACGAGCTAGTTTATTGTCCATTTTGAATTCAATGTAGAACACGTGTTTATATTATCATGTGACCCTCATGAATTTAGTCCATAGGACAAAACGCACTCGTTATAAAAAAGTTGTAAGCGTTCTAGAAACGGTGAGTCCGAACGTTGTCTATAATGACACGTAGAGGTTCATGACGACCAGCAAGAGGTTCACATCAACGAAAAAATAGTTTGGGGGTCCATGAGGTGTAGATGGGGTCTACGATAGTGGCTCTCATGACTGTAATTTTTAAAAAAAAACCAATCATATGTATATCGGATTTTACCTCTTTAACATATTTATTTACTAAATTTAATCCTGTTAAATTACAGTTACAAGGTGACAGCATAAATTTTTACTGAAGCAAGAACAATGATTTCAGCATTTCTTGCAACAATATTAAAGGAGTATAATATTGGATGCCGCGAGATTTTACATTTTCTCATTTGTCAACAGACAATCTGCCAGGAAAAAGACGTTTTATCCTATGTCCACTATTTAAATGCCCTTTATTCAGAATCTGAAACTAGGTTTGAAAATCCTTTGACTATGGTAATACCACAGTCGGCAATGAATGCATATTATCACAACACTGAGAAAAACACAACTACATGAGAAATTGATCGGTGTAGGCACTGACATGGATCTTAAAGTAGGTTAGCACGGATGTTAGCAAATTTGGCTTTAAAAAGACGTTCATGTTATTTAACTCAAATTATGGAGAATTATTATCAGAAAGTTTTTTAATTGCTTTTTTCAATTCCTACTATTAGTTCACACTCTCTATATCTATCTTGTTCAAATTTTCAATCGTAAACGAAATGCATTTTAAAGCACCCAATTGAGCTGAAATTTTAAATACACGCTTATTTTGGATGACAATAAAGAAATTTAATTATAATTAATAAAAATTAATTGATTAAAACTAATTATTTAAAGAAATACAAATACAGCCACGTTGGCATCATTTTTTGGCGACTTAGTGACCATTTTGGCGAATTGTGACAAAATTCGAATAGGTTTTTTTTCTCAGATTTTAAAGGGCTCATTTGAGCTGAATATTTTATACTCTATAGTTTTGAGTAACAATGCTATTATTTGTTTATAATTAATTAAAATTATTGACTGAAATTATTTACGGCTGAATTACGGCTACAGCCACTTTCGCTTCATTTTTAGCGACTTGAGTCAAAACATTAAAAGATTTTTATTTTCTCGCATTTCAAAGCATTCAGTTGAACTAAAATTTTATGTACGCGATTCTTTTGGATGACAATACGATACTTTAATGATAACGAATAAAAATTAATTGACATTTAATTCCGTGATTGTCATATATATAAGGGGTGATCAAATGAAAAGGTACGAAATGACATAAAAATGAAACAGTTAAATATTTGCATATTCCGCCTTGGGAGAATGTAGTGAGACATCTCGGGATGCCATTGGAGGCTCTGACTGGAATCGGATCATGCGCGGGCGCCTGCATGCGCAGGAGAGAGCAAAGGCTCTTATAAAAAGCGGCGTCTAAATGATGCGGCAGTCCGTATGAGGACAGGATGCCGTTCGCGTTGCAAAATTCGACGATTGAGGAGCAGCGAAGTATTATCCGATTTCTGACTGCGGAAGGTGAGAAACCGGCAGCTATTCATTGGCGGATGGTGACCGTTTACGGGGAGAAATGTGTCTCTGACAAGTCTGTCAGAAAATGGAGTGCTCGTTTTCGTGCAGGCCGTGAGATGTGGGTGATGACCAGAGACCAGGACAGGCAAACACTGTCATCACGAGTGATCTCATCGACAAGGTAGACGATGAGTGATGATAGATGTGAGATGTGATAGGCGGGTCACATTGTGAATTTTGGCGCTGAAGGTGGATGTCAGCTATGGAACAGTGGACAATTGTTCACGACAGGTTGCGATTTCGGAAGGTGAGAGCCGCTTGGGTTCCGAAGCAGCTCACCGACCAGCAAAAGAAACTGCGTATGGGACTAGCACTGCAACATCTGTTTCGGTATCCGGAAGACCCCGCTTTCATGAAGGGGATCGTCACGGGTGATGAGCCCTGGTGCCATCACTACGAGCCAGAGACAAAGCGGGACAGCATACAGAGGAAGCATGCGTCGTCACCTCCCCTTAAAATTTCAGAGCCGTGAAGTCAGCAGGCAAGGTGTTGTTCACTGTCTTTTTCGACGTTCAAGGTCCGCTACTTGTGGAATTCCTCGAGCACAGAAAAAGCATTTACTCCGATGTATACTGTCAGACACTCCGACACCTACGCAGGTCCATCAAGAATAAAAGACCGGGGCTGCTCACGGAGGGTGTGATTCTGCTCCATGATAACGCGCGTCCACACGTCTCCCGAGTAACACAAATGGAACTGGACAAGTTCCAATGGGAGACGTTGGACCATCCACCCTACAGTCCGGACATGTCGCCCTGCGATTTCCATATGTTTGGGCCACTGAAGAAACACCTGAAAGGGAAGTGCTTCAACTCGGACGACGCACTCAAGGACACTGTGAAGGACTGGATCTCGTCACAGCCACAGGAATTCTGAAAACAAGGAATCATGCGGCTTGTTCATCAGTGGGATCGTTTTGCTCAGGCCTATGGTGTATATTTTGAATAAAGTCTACATTTGTACCCACCGTGTCGTTTCGTACCTTTTCATTTGATCACCCCTTGTATATACATTTTTATATTAATTGTAACTACTTAATAAAAATTAACTAAAATATTTTTTTTCCGTTTATCTAAGCAGGAACTGGCTTAAAATAATTTTTGTTCTTAGTGAGAATGTTCTCAGACAGCGTAGTTATCATTCTCCGCTGAAATGAATGCCGAATATCGAAAGTTTTTTATTGCAGCTCCAGATCTATCCTTCTCATTATAAAAATGTTTTTGTTGATCAGTTATTTTACGTACTAAGCAAATTTTAATTTTAATTTAAACGTGTTTCTTAATGTATCCGACTACCTGCGACAACTTTTTTTTGAAAAAATGGAGATATGAGGATTTTTTCTCGGTTTTTAGATTTGTTTAGCTCATTTTAATTTAAAAAATGCTAAAATTAGAAGATAAAAAGAAATTATTATTAAAAAAATGTGAAATAATGCATAAAATTCACAAAAAATAACATAAACGGGGTCCATTTTGTACCAAAAGGTTATGAACAAATTTTCAATTCTGAAGTTATACATTTTTGAAATGACCTTCTGGATAAGATATTTTTTTAATTGTTAAAAAGTTGGAACACTATATCCTAGTTATAATAATCCTAATAATAACTAGGATAGAGTAAACACTCTATCCTAGTTATTATTTGAAAATGCTTAAAAAAAACAGTGGTTATGTTAACATAAGCGACTGCAAATTTGAAGAGAAAAAAAACAGTAATTGATAAATCTGAAGGTTAAAACACTTCTACTATTATACAGAACAAACACAGAAAAAATTCAGTTAATTATTTTCAAAACTTTTTAGAAATCGCTGTCGTTGTATGAGCATTTTCAAAAAAACACCTTTTGAGTAAAATGTGTTTTAACTATGACATTTTGCTTAAAGTAATAGCATCTGCTTTTACTGAAACACTTGTAATTTTTAATCTAAAGAACGGAAACTAATAAACTTGGTATTTTTATAAAACTAATTAGATGTTCTGTAAAATAAAATCATAAGAAAATGTCAAGTTTTGACAAAATTTACAATTTTAGGGTAGTCGGGGATACCTTAAATTTTAAACACAGTATTACACTATAGTTAGAAAATGAAGTGTTTTATACTTAGTAGCTGTATACGAGTAGTCAAAAAGATATTTACGTTGATAAATTTGCAAAAAAATCAGCGTTAGGTAATCAGGGGTCTTCCCCAAACCGAAAAACATGGCATGGAGATCCATGATTCAAAAAGTTTGGGAACCTCTGTTCTAAGCAGTTTTATTCTCTGGAAAGATAAAGTCTCTCTCACCGAACACAATCAACGCTCACGGTTCAACTCTTCTGAATTGACTCGAACTTTGTTTCAAAAGTTCTTTATATAACTTCAAAGAAATTACTGAAGGAGTCAATCCTAGAGTATTAGTGATATTGCATTTTTCTCCAAATTGTCGCCAATAACAAAAAAGTAGTAAATCTGGTAACCCTGGTTACACTCTCTAAGGATGGCCAAGTTCGTATTAGGAAGTGAATTTTGACGGTAATTTTCCTACAAGGATAGTGTCGCTGAGCAGAAAACAACATACGTGGCATGTTTCTGAATGTTCCCTCAAGGTGTTTTGTAGGACGACTAACAAATTCTCCCCACATTTCCACATTCTTATGTGATGGTGGTATGCCTCTTGACAACAAATAAAGTATCCGACCGGTGGCCTGTCCCAGCTTAGAGACTGGTTATCAGTATAGAGACTGAAGGAGTCATTACTGAAGGTCACACGCCTCCAGTCGGTCACATTCCAGCTAGCCCAATGGCGACAAAAATCCAATCGACACTGCCTTAATGTGGGGATAGTAGTAGACATCTTAAAGGTCGTCGGATCCTTATGCCTGATTCGGTCAGTCGTCCCCAAATGGTTTCCCTTGATACCATGGGATGTCTAGAAGGTGGTTAATGGCGTCGAATCGATTTTAGCGACGTTGTTGGTGAGAACAAGGGTACTCTTATGATTGCGTGGTCATCACGCGCAATTGTGTTCCTGGGACGCCTTGACTCTCCGTGACGGTAGACAATGCTTTCCAGATCCTAGTCCTACAAAGCAACTATAATATCGCTCCAAAAGAGAGGGCTGCCAATACGCGTGTTCGGTCAACCTGCTACTAAGAGGTCTACTAGAAACTCCCTCTCAAAGTTCGACAGTGGTTTGTACTGTCATCGGTTATGTCTCCGAATCTTCCCTAGTCACAATACCGTCCATCCAAGTCCACAGATTAGTTTGAATAACACTACGACATAAGGAATTCTGCTTTTAGACTCTCGCATATGCTCATCTCATATGCGCATAGTGCTGTTATACTTGTCTCATTGGCATCGAAATTTTAAACATTTCCATGCCTCTTACCAGACTACATTCCTGCCAAGTTTCGTGACAGTAGCCACATTTCTTCTGGGTGAAGTTTTTTTTTGTGAGTGTGTATATATATTCCATCGCTGTAACATCAGTTTATGTAGAATGTAATCATATTGTTACGTAGATCGGGGTTCGAGGATTTTATGCAAAATCAGTCGTAAATAACAAGGCAATTCTTTAAGAGCGATGAGTATTTATTGTCGAAAATCAATCCTTGAAATACAGAATTCAGCAGCAAAATTTACAGAATAAATAACAGAAGGATTTCACACCTTCAACAGCACTCAGACACAATACACAGTGTCTAAAATACACTTATGTAAATGACTATTCACAAGCACTGCCGAGCTGATCTCTAATAAAAACAATGCTCACTACTCGCTGGTTGAAATCAGACTCGCTACTCGCTGAATGAAACCAGACTCGCTACTCGCTGGCTGAAACCAGACTGACTGTTGCGGCGTGTCTCTCTCTATTTATAGCAGAGGCCGAAATTTCTGGAAAGATGCGCTCGCGCCACAGATCGTGAAATTAGTGGATTTCTCCACTAATTTTTAGAAGAATACAGAGGGTCCCAAACTCACCAACATAGTCGCCAAATTAATCGCCAAAGTCGCCAAATTGGTCGCCAAAAATGATGCCAAATTGGCTCTATCGCCAATATTTCGCCAAGTTCCCATTGAATCGCCATTATAAAGTTAGGGACGGCGTTGCTTGTGAGTATTAAAATTTTAACATGAAATAAATATAGCATAGGGTAATATAAATGCAGTACACATCCAAATACAAATTATTTACATTATTTTATGCAAAATTCGTAACAATATTCTATTCTAAATTATCATTTAAGAGCTCTCATCTTTGGATTAATAATTCAGACCGATTCTACTACTCTAGAATTCAAAAGGAAAAATAATCCCAGAAAGAAAAACATATCAGAAACAAACGCTTGAATTCCACAAACATAAACAAATACTTCTGAGCAATATTTATAACTCCTCTACAAAGCAAAGATGAAAATAAACTGTCACAACGCCTTTTCCCGAAATCATTTTTTAAAAATGTTGACAGAACAAATTTTGAGAAAAAGTTAAGTTCGCACTTTTAAGAATTTAGCTCGTATGTGTTTCTTTCAGCCCCGATAACTTTTGAATTATGAATTTATTTCCCTCCAAAACTAATATGAATATTGCTGAGTAAATTTTTGGAGATTAATAGGAAGATTAAATTAAATATGCAGATGAGGCGAAATTATAAAGATATTTTTAATACTTTATATAGTTAATATCTATTTATGCATAAAATCACTAACTATAATGGAATAAAAATGAAAAAGAAGATGGCATGTTAAATAAAAATGTTAATTTAACTTCCATACTTTGAGAATTTAATCAAAGAGTTTAAACTTTTTAAAAATTAATTTCTGTCATGCAGTTAGATAAAAGGTTAACATGTTTAAACTTATTTTAAAATTCCTTTTCGGAGAAACATTTTAAATACATTTTTTGAGTATTTATTGTTGATCTTTTATGTGTATTTAAAATAAAGTGAAACTAGTTAATGTATTTTTGAAAGCAATATTTTACATTTTTTTTAGAATTTTTCCATTAAAATTGTGAAAATGTTAAGTTTGCTCGGGAATATATTATTTTCTAGTAACATACAAGTGGAAAGAAAAGCACATTTTTCTTCCAAATAATTTCGGAAGAAACCATATAAGTTACTCGTCTACAAAGGGAAATTATTAATTATTCTGCTTTGACGCAGGAACAATTTTATATAATTTTTTCCTTGTTTACCCGAAATTTATTTGATGATTTTTACAAATACGAAGTTTTTGGTAAAAATAAAGCTTATTCAATGGTAATTCTATACAAAATGCATCTACATAATAATATTTAATACTTTAATTTATTTATTAGGTGATATCTTTTCAATAAATTTAAAATATTGTCAAGCAATAAAAAAAAATATACGCAGTGTTGAGTATTGAAATTTAAATTAGTGAGAAATAGATATAAATTTTGTTTTTCTCTGTAAGGATTTCATATTTGAATTCGTTTGGTTTCTTGAATATATTGCATAAGTTAAATATTTATTTTTAATTACTTATGATATATTTAAAAGGACATGAGAAACATCGATATTAATATTGAGGCTATATATATATATACAGGGGAATAAGTTTAACGCAAAAATGCTTAACACGAAATATCGGTTAACACCAAATAATACAGAAATCCTGCCAAACTACTGCATATTTTCATACAGTTTTATATTTTAATTGTCCTTGCGTATTCAACGAAAACTATCTCCAGTCATGAGTAATTTATATATTTATTCAGTTTGAAATTTCCTTGTGTATTCAACGAAACTTCCTCCAATCATAAGTGATTTATTTTCCGATTCAAACTCTATTGAAGATAAACAAAAGCGGGCACAACCAATTTATGATTGCAAACAATGTATAAATTTGATTTAGTAGTAACGAGTAACTCGTGTCATTTTTGATACATCCTTGTATCAATGTCCATCCATGTTTCCTTGTAACAGTCACCTTAATTATTTTGAGCTGCATTGTGTTGGTACCAGTGCCAGTTTGAGTTCACCTGGGCCCTGGGTGCAGATCACCTGGACCCTGGTTGCAGAAGATCAACAGGCTCCCTTGACACTGACGGATTCAAGGAAAGTCTGGTTAAGTCCAACTTATTAGGGCTCCAGGACCCTGGTTGCCTTCCCCAAACGCCCAATGGATTAACCTGCACTAGTTGGTAATAAGTTATGTCTTTTAGTATAGTGTTGAATGTGTGAATATATGTATTTTATTATTTCCATTGTTTTTTTGTATAGTTTTTAACTGATTTTCTTATTCCTCAGTGCAATTGACGGAAATTGAGATCTGTTAATTAATTTTCATTTGAATTCGAATTATGTAGGGAAATTGGAGTGATTTGTTCTAGTGGAATGTTATATACTTTTTCTCATTGCGCTGGACAACAGGTAAATTAAAACGCAGATATTTTTAAAAAAACAACGTCGAAATATAATGATTTGATTTCTAATGCAATTTTAAATGCATATATATTAAAGAAACCAAATAATAATTTGCATGCAAATAAATGTTCTAATGTTCAGTAAAAAAATGTTACATGTAAATCATTACATTTCATTCAATCAAAAGTATGCTAGTGGATTGATTAATAAGAAATACATCGATTTAGCAACATAAAATATGTAATATAAGTATTTTAAATAAAAGATTATTCTGTAAAGTTTAATTTTTTTTGACCAAATATCCATGAAATATTTTACTCGATTTTACCTAAAACGGAATTTTAAGAAAAATAAATAAAATCCATTTGAACAATCTAACAAGTAATATTACTCTCTCAAGCGTTCAACAACTTAAATTCAAAATGTAGGGAACTCAAATCGAATGTCAGCAAATATTTTCTGAAATTCGAGAATTATCCTGTTTTGGGAATCCTTTGCAGAATATAAATTTTAGCGATATTGGGTAGGATGATCTGCGAATCTATCAAATGATCGTATCAAATAAAAAGGATGGGGTAGAAAAGCCATGCATGAATGGTTTCCAATCTAAGAGAAAGGCTTATAAACATGATATGGTTGGCAATCCCATAAAGTTCTCATTTTACCAAGGCAAATCACGATACGAAAAACGACTATGTCCTTCTCTTTTACGAATTCTAGAAATAATAAGTAATTTATATATGTTTCCATCTATAATTCGTTTCTTTTCGATACGTTTATCTTTTCCAACAGATCTGCCACGAAAATAATACTTCTGACATTTGTAGATTTCACTTTAAATTAATAAAAAATACGATATATATATATATATATATATATATATATATATATATATATATAGGATAAAATATAGAACATATATGAGAAAAAAGTTATAGATTTCTCGTTTTAAATCGAAAGAAGTTATTTAAAAGATAAAGTACTTCAAATTTTGCATTTTTTGAATTTTCCTTTTAAAAAATAGATTTATTTTGCTGTATCCATAGATGCGTTATTTATGAGAATTCGATAAATAGAACGCTAGAGAATTGATTTTTAAAAACGTAATGAAGTATAATGTAACTATGATTCACATAGGTATACTTTCTTTAAAATCTATTTCGTATTAATATGCATGATTAAAATACTCATTTTTTCTATACAAGGAATGTATTTTTTTTCGGTATTATACGTGCAAACATCTTGAGAACTCTATATTTTTCGGCGGCAAAAATTAAGGAAAATTTTAATGAATATTCAATAAATTTTAAAAAAAATTGTTTTTTTTTTAAAAATGCTAATTATGTGTAGCTTTGCATTGATAAATTCTCAGAGTATTTCTTAAATTATTAAAGAAGAGGATATAGGACAAAGGGATCCTAAATTTATTACAAAGCTTATAAGATAAAAGTACCATTGCTTATAACTTCTTATTTTTATTGTTTGAATACTCATTAATAATAAGCTTTATGTTTATATAACATTATTTTTACTTTAAGATAAGTAAATATTTATATGTTTGAGTACAAAAGCAGAACTTCTTTTGTTATAATTTTTAAGAACAGAGTTCCATTTAAACTAGACAACAAATTAACTCATAGACACTTACTTTGTATATTTTTAAAACAACGCATAAAATATTTGTTAGGAAGTCTGTAATATCCTGTAATTATGATGCTCAAAGAGAAATGTAAAAATACTAAAATTTATCTACAAAAAATTTGGTATTTTAAATAAAGGTGTCATGAACCATTGATAACTGATGAAGGGAAAAGTAGTTAAAAAAAAACTTCCAAATAATCTAGAATTTAAAATTTAAATAATTAAAAACTGAAAAATGATTCAGAATGATTCAATTAATTAAGCCTGTATTTGCAGACTTATTTAATCCTGCACTCCTGAAGAAATGTTTAGATGGTAAGACGCAGAATCCAAATGAAAGTTTAAATTCATAAATTTGGAAGTTTTGTCCTAAGACGATTGGTTCTGGTCTTCAGATTGCTGCAAATCTGGCCACAAGCATTTTTAACGATGGAAGTCAAATACTCATTACTGTTATAGAGAAATTTGTCTTAAAAAGGAATAAAAATGTTTGCATATCACTGGCTGAACGTGACAATCGTCGAATCTTCATGTAAAAGAAAAGGAGCTTAGTTTCATCTTTTAAGGCCCGCAGAGCCAAAAAAATTTAAGAGACTGAAGAAATTGAGGTGTTTGAGCAACAGGAAGGGTTAACATATGACCCTGGAGCATTTTAGCACCTACGTTTTAAAATTTATTTTCTCAAACTAAGTTTAAAACTTTAAAGCTTTTTTTCTCAGTTTGTGTTTTTTTTTTCCACTTACGTGCATTATATTTCAAAAACTATTATACTTTGATGTATAAAACTTTGTAGAATTATGAAATATATCATAATCCTTAAATCCTAGTAATTTTACTATTATATGTATGTATATTTTTGAAAAACACAAAAAAAATTGAATTTTTTTTATAAAAAAAATTTGAAAAATGTACTTTTTAATTTTTTAAAAAGCATTATTTTTTATTCTATTTATATAAAAATATTACAGAGTGTAATAAGGATATATTTAACTTTATAAATCAACTTATTGCTAGTAATTAGACGTATTATTATAGACAATATCATGCGCATCGTAAATATTATTGTACATTTCTTACAAATTTTTTCTTTTTTTCATGTGCTTATTACTTTCAAAATTATGATTATATTTTAAATATTTTATACTTTTTTTAAACCTCATTCCTTTATAAAAAATGTGTAAAAGAATCAAACTATTTAATTTTATCCTCAAAGAATTATACTTATTCGAAATGTTTTTATATTTTAGGCTCTCGAAACATAGTAACCATCCCTGAGACGTCTTAAAAGCATTTACTTCATTAGCTATTATAATTTGCATCAGGAATTTACAAAAGATACCCTACAAAAATTTTTTTCTCTTTTGAAAAATCCAAATCCGTGGCCAAATCTAGGTTGCAAAACAAATTGATAAATTCGTTTATAAAACTTAATGAAATTTACGATAAAATTAGAGATTTTTTTAAAATTCTTATATTTTACTGCACCAATTTTTAAAAAAAACTTATAACTTAAATTGTATTAAATAGAAGCTTTATAGTAGCAGTGAATGAAGAAGAAAAAAGTTAATTTTTGAAACTTTGTACTACTTTTCCTTCTAATAGTCATAATACCTGAGTCATATATAACCCTTTAAGACCCAACTTGCACGATTGTATGGTTTTCTATGGGTTAGATATTCCTAACCCTTAAAGATACAAAATATTGTTATCAGTAAATATTGCATTCTTCTGTTTTTAGCACTATACTGGCACCTGAGAAAGTAACAAAAAATTTTGTTATCTGCCTGGAAAGGGAAGTGTTCCAGCATAAACATGAAGGCTTGATCTTAAAAGAATAAATCATAGTCTACTTTTTATCAGAAAAAAAAAATTGTATTATCAATGCATTAAGTAAATATAAATCTTTCAGAAAAATATTTATTTTCTTAAAATTTTTGTATTTAAATATATAGTCTTTTCTTTATCGAATCATACAAAAGGCAGTGAAATATTGAAGGAATATTGGATAAATAATTATATAGAATTATATTTTTCAATGTTACCACAAAATGTAATAATTCTCGTAAAAGCATTTAGAATTCGATAAAATTATTTCCAAAATATGAAAAATATATTAAAGCTCCATCAATCTCTATGATATTAAACATGCTTAGATAGAGTAGTAATTAGCTATTTGTTCTTATTCATCAACATAGGGAAATAATTATTCGAGTGACGATGATGTACTTAAAACAAATCAACAGTTTTCATTGTCTTTATGAATTTGCTAATTTTTATCTTCTGGGACAAAAGCCATTCAATTCTAATATAACGTATTTACCAAATCATCGGACAGTTACATGTACAGTGCTTAACATGATGCTTTATGTCTGTATAGTGTCTAACATATTTGGCTTCCCGTGCAACACGAGAAAATTACTATGTTTCCGTATAACATAATTAGAGCAGGTGCCACGTCTGTTTCCACGATAGCATGATTATATCAAAGATTTCTGGCTAACTGAATTCCCTACAGAAGAGTAGATTGTATAGCAGTCAAAGTTCATTGTACTTCCATGTAAGTTACAATAATGTTCCATTTTGTATAAACAATACAATTAAAGAAATATTTTCTATCGGTAAGTTCATCTTTTTTTTTATATGTTATCATTTAATTTAAGCTCATTTCTAGATATATTATCAACTAATTTGTTACCTTATTTGCGTGCGTATATAAATCAAGTTTTAACTGGCACTCTCTCTCTCTCTATATATATAATGTATTTAATTACATGCGTATATCATATGTACTCTGTATGTATATAATTTTATATAATGTTTATATATTATAAAATTAACCACACACATATATGTGTGTATATATAACTATATATTAAAATTCACACAGATATAAATATTTACATATGTAGGTATAATTTATTTTATTCGAGTTTTTTTGCAAGAAATTTTCTTTAGTTTACTATGTTCTTGAGCCCTACATCACATCGCGTGTAAATTTAGCATTCTCTTTCACCAGTCTATCGAAAAATATAATTTTTACCGCAGTTGTATGTCCTGAAAAAGAGCTACGTTGACACGTGCCATGGTTAGATGATGCAGTATTTCATCAGCCACCGAATCTGACCAATCATCATATTCAAGCTCGAAATTCAATTTATTAAGAAATGTTTCAGAAGTTTCCAGTAGTAAAAAAATTTATAAACTAAAATTTCTGGGGAAAAAAAGAACACTCTTTTCCATTATGTACTTCCCCCTAGCCCTGGATCCTTTTAATTATTTATTTTTGCTGCCTGTTGCTATGCGTGTTTTCAAAATAAAAAAAAGGAAAAAAAAAGAAGGAAATGAAATAAAAGGTTTATTTATTTACTTGACTGCAACCAGATTGATAAAACATCCTTTACAAAGCATAATCATTTCTAAATTAAACCGTAAAATATGAAAAATACTTTCCAGCTTGAATCTCTACATGTGTACACAAACACATGTATATGAAAGCATACGTGGGGGGTGCGTGAAAACATGTGAGGGCTTGGTGGGGGAGTGATCTTCTGATAATTCACTAAAACAAGGTGCTTTTATAAGAATGAAGGTTTATTAACACGTATGTAATGTAAATGATTGAAACTTAATCTGAAATAAATTTAAAGTAAACAACTTTTTTAAAAACAAGCTTTTATTTAAATACGCTAAAAAGAATAAAATAAACTTTTCTTTTAAAATTTCTTTTACTACCAACTTATAACGTCATTACACAATTTTTATGATATAAAAGTTCGTCGCGAGATTAAAGATCTCGTATTTACTTAGTTTCAAAATTTTAACAATTAAAATCAGATCAATTTACTTGTTTATCTACACAGTTAAATCTCACGACAAGCTTTTATATCATATAAATTGTGTAAAGACGTTATAAGCTGATAGTAAAAAAGGTTTTAAAAGAACAGTTTATTTTATTCTTTTTAGCGCATTTAAATAAAAGCTTGTTTTTAAAAAAAAAAAATTTACTTTTAATTTATTTTTTACTTTTTAGTAGTTATCGCTGGACAGGTTTCTCAGTCTGTTTATCTCACTCAACGCATCATTGTTGCTAGTTCCTTTGCCGGTTAATTTCAAACAATCTAGAAAAATTAATTCCCGCAAAAAGGGTACTAGACGAAAAACACAAACCATTTTTTAAATCCGTAATTTTTAAGCAATGTTTTCAATTTTCGTATAGGTCTTGGATAATATTGTTCTACACACGAAAAACAAGTTTTGTGAGATTATGTTAAAAAATGACGAAGTTATTAAATTTTTAATTAAAATTTTGAATATTTTTTAAAAAATTGCAAGAAAAAAAAATTTCCAAAATTTATTTTTTAAATGACTGATTCTTAATGAGCAAAGCATGAGCTGTTTTAATACGGATTGTAGATTCATTTAAACGAATCAAATTTCATGCGTAATGATTTAGACATCATTTTCATAAAAACTCATAGATTTTGACTCATTTAAAAAAAATCGTAAGGAATACAAATACTATTATTTTGTAAGAAACATTGTACCGTATCATCGTGGTGAAATAAATGATCTTTCCGATTCTGCAATTATTTTTTATCTGAGTTTCACAGATACACATGTTTCTTTTATACATACTTCTGCGTGTTTGATTATTCCATTAAAAATATGTAACTATAAAAAAGTATGGGATAGAAAACCTGGGTATTTGTTTGCATTCATTGTAACAAGAAAGATTCAAAATGGAAATAATACTATCTGATAAAAACATTTCAACATTTTCTTATATTCTTAAAGTTTTTTCACTCTAAATTGCTTTTATAAAAATAAAAATAAATGATGCATCAAAATGTCTTTCCGCTCGTGCTCCATAAACCCTCAAATTCAGGGAAATGGAAAAGTGTCTTTTTAAAAAGTATTTTGTGTATAAAAAAAGGCGCAATTAAAAATATTTTAAAGCTACAAAATTAACAAAATTTTAGAAGTTTTACAATACTTCATCTCAGTTTAACTTGGCAGCGTTGAGAAAGGCATACAATGTACCAACCTACTTGAAAAATAGCTCTACTTTTTTTGTTTGGAATTTAAATCCAAGAAAATCGATAGAAATTTGTAAAAAATGTCATACGTTGTAGAAATTAGGATTTTAATAATGCATTTCATGTTAAAAGCATTTATTTTTTAAACAAAATTAATTAATACATTTAATAGAGCAACGTTATGAAATTCCAGTTTGGCTGAAAACCGATTTTCGACGCCAACTTTGGTCACTGTTGTAATAATAACATTGTTACAACAATACAGACAAATCGAAGTTGTCACCCAAAATCGTTTTTTATCGTTTTTAATTAATATCTTTTTAATTAATTGCAATATCGGAATATAAATAGTCAAAACACACATTGTCATCCAAACTAAACGTGTATTTAAAATTTCAGCTCAATCGGTTGAAGATATCAGCTTCAAAATTGTGTTGCAAGATTCCAGCCGAATAAATTGCATATATACATACATTGCAAGTTAAATAAAAGCTTGTAAAAAATGTCATTAATTTAGAAAAGGGGGGGGGCAGACTTTTCCAGGTTACGGGCTACTTCTAATTTTTTCAAGATGATGCAGTTCACCCATTGGCGTAAGTGTGGTGAGATAAGACGGACGTCTACTCTACAATTTACTATAACTTAATAATAAATTATGCCTGTATGTATGTGTGTGTGTGTGTTTGCGGCTGTGGTAATATATCGCATTTCCCCGCCACAGGCACGGTGTTCAAATCCCGAGCTGGGCAAAGTAGACTAAGCCTTTCAACCCTCTCAATGTCGATAAATGAGTACCAAGCTTGCTTGGGAACTTAAAACTGGGGGTTTCGCTGAGACTGAGCACCTAAGTGGAACATCTGCTCATACATCTCAGTACCCAAGGTCACGTATACTGAGAGATGGGCACGTATACTGTAGGCCTTGGCCCTCATGAGCTGTTGCGCCACTGAGTTTAGTTTTTGTCTAATAATAAATACGGAATATGTACATACCTACATAAGTAAAAAACACTCACTATTTTAAAACTACGTTTAAAACAAAACGCAAGATACAAGCATGGAATAAAAGCCACAAATATAATAATATCAAACGATGTATTTATTATTAAACAATTCAAAATACATAAAAAATAAAACATTTTCATCTAAAGTTAGTTCTCATCCGATAGTTAGTAGAATATTTATTCTGCATAATGTCAGTAAATCTTGAATATTTCGGTATATAATTACCAACTGCTAATCTTCAGGTGGTCACCTCAAAATGTCAAGGCGGTCCACCGGTGGATCGCGATCGATTTAATGCCCCCACTTGATTTAAAATAACCGAACGGTAAATATTTTCAATATAAAAAGTCTAATATAAACTACATATCTCTTTACGGATAGTAAATTATATGTTCTTTATAAGTCAATTTCATATTTCTTTTATGATTTGCGTTTCAAAATGATATCCTATCAAATGTAATACCAATGTGATGTCAATAGCCCTAGAAGTTAGGGGTGGGTAACTAGTGACCTGCCCAGACGGTCAGAAAAGGCGCTTTGAACCAAAATTTATTTCCCCTGCATGATCAAAGATTCGGTTTTTTTTTCTATTTTTCTTTATTAGAAAAACAAAGTCACTGAAAGTGTTTTTCCTAAGAGACCATCTACAGAGTTTAGAAGACGAGGTCGCAAAAAGATTTCAGAATTTTAAGAAAATTAAATTGCTCTTATACCATTACTGCTATTATTGATACATTCCTTGGAATGCTATAGTTTGAACTTATTGACTTGAAGTCAGATCACAGTGTGAAGAAACTTTTTACTTCTTTGTCACTGACTTTTACAAATCTTTGTGTCCCGGAAAACTCCCATGCTTGAAGAAATTTGAGCGGAAATTGTTCTTTATATTTCAGTAAATATTCCTTTTTGAGCTAAGTGTACATTCCATGAAGATCAGCACTATAAAATATAGACGCAGTAATTG
Source organism: Trichonephila clavata (assembly GCA_019973975.1). Classification (NCBI taxonomy): domain Eukaryota; kingdom Metazoa; phylum Arthropoda; class Arachnida; order Araneae; family Nephilidae; genus Trichonephila; species Trichonephila clavata. The sequence continues at coordinate 33,591 of BMAO01014951.1, forward strand.
GCTTATATTAACTTGCAGCTGACTTCAACAAACAATCTCACTCCTGATTTTTAAGGAGACACAGTACGATTCAATTGACAAAAATCGGTCAAAAATTCAAATTTAATTTTTTAGCCTAAATTATTCTTTATAATCTTTCCTATAAATTCACAAAATTTGAAAGCTCTAAACGTAAAAAATGTAGAATAATGATAGTTTTTACGTTCGTTTTTATTCATATCTCTATGGCAAATCAAAATTTTATATAAATTTACTTATCTCAGAAAGATGAAATAACTAGTTTGTCTCCATTTAAAATGCTAAGGCTTTTTATCTACTGTGCCTAGTTCAATTTTTTTTACCTATTGCTAATAGTACATATAATAAAAGTTGGTATGCATTTTTCAATCAAAGCAATACTTATTTTTTTAAAAAATAATAATAGAACTCAGAATTTATGTATTTTTAAAGAAATTTTCAATAAGCATTCATAAAAAGAAATATTGTACAAATACCAATCATGTTATCGTAAAACCCATACCAATTTTTAATATACATAATTGGACGTACTTGTAAATCAAATTTCATGCATGTATGTAAATTTTTGTAGGAGGAGTAGCATTTTAAAATCACTTCAAAAATTTTAAGTTTTTTCCTTCAAAAATTAAATGGTTAGCTTTTTAAGAATTTTTGAGCACAAAATCTGTTTTACATAGTAAAGACACATAGGAGGAAACCAAAAAAATTTGAAAATCCTTAAATTAAAATTTTTTGCATATAATCGTACCATGTCTCCTTAAAAAATATACCCAAAAACGTGATACACGCTGCTTTTGTCTCATTAATCTGATTCTACAATTAAACGTGCTTGCTGCTACAGGCAATATGAAATCATTACAACAAATTAATTGAATTGAACTGCCATTAATTTGAAAGATATATTTATTACATTTCGTAAGGAATCTAATCAATTTATAAAAGGTGTAGCCCTTAAGCCAAACATGTTGCTCACCCTTGCCATAAGTCAGTGCTTCTCAAACTTTCAATATTTTGACCCAATATTCAATCATAATTTTCATCGCGCCTTCCCTTTCCCCTCCATACAAATGACAATGCATTGGATTCCGTAATAATATACTTTGACGCTAAAGCTACAATACGACTTTAACATCTTAAGATCCTACGGCGTGTCGGTACGTCTAACGCAACCAATGTGTTAAATACCTTGGACGTATATATACGTATTTTCAAAGTATGGTATTTTTTGCTCACTGCTATCTATAAAATTATTCTGAAGGCTTTGGAATTCAATAAAAGGACTTAGACAGTGTTAGGGGATGATTTACTTATGTTAGAGAATTTCCTTATTTATACCTTTTCTCCCCTCTTCCATACATCACATACGCTTGCCTACTTGGAAAAGGGAATCATTGAGAAAATCGTGCAAATTTTAATTAGCAATAAAGGAATTTTTTATAGACAATACAAATTATGAAGATAATTTTTAATATTTGTACATAATTTTATATATGCCAAGCCCATGGGGTTACTGGTAATCATTCAACTTGTTCTTAACTTAGTATTGTTAAATTAATTATAAAATACTTTGTACAATACTGATACATTTATAAGTGTGTTATATCAGTATAAATGTTAATTTTATTTTTTATTATGCCAGAATGTATTTTGTTTGTTTACTTTCACTAAATTAATAATTTTTTCTTAAATAACCTTTTCTTATCTACTTTTTAATATGTTCCCACTCCTCTCGTAGAATAATCACGTCTCCGTAGGAGATGCGTCTCTCAGTTTGAGAAACGCTGTTATAATTCATTTTTGATTTTCATATACGTGTATGTTAAAGCCTGTATATTTTTTTATATCAATCAAAAATCAGGTAATGGATCTACTATCCGCCTCAGTAGAAATGTTCGTGATTTAAATCTAAATATAAATATCTCTGATCGAAACTTTTTTTATTGAAAATTTTTCTCAATTAAGTAAAAAATTAATCCCGAACAAAAGATCCACATTTTAAGAAGTGAATGAAGTAAAGCAAAATCAAGAGGAAAAAATCAATTTACGTTGTGACAACAGCTTAACAGTACCTGAATATAGCATCGAACAAATTAAGCCCAAGTTGTTTAGCCCATTGCATACGTGAATGCCAATTAAAATAAAGATTCTCAGATTATTCGTGAACGTAAGCTTTCAAGTATAATGCGAAAGCAGAAATAATCTTTTAAGATTGCAGAAAACTTTTAGTTTTCCTTTCACTGAGGTAAATATTTTAATTTGCTTGGTCTTAAGAATAATTGTATGATTTAGTGTGCATTCAAGGATTAGCTGATTTTCCAGGCAAATTTTGTTCTTAAGCTAACACTTACCGTAATTAGAATTTTATTATGGGGGAAGTAAGTTTCGAACATTAGTTAATTAGCTGAGAAATCCTCTTCTTGGGAGAACTATTTTGAATAATTAACCGATTCTTAAATAGAATAATGGACTGCTTAATCGATGCCATATTTAAAAATAGTTAACAGCTATTTCAGATTTTGATTTTAGAAGGAAAGTAAATAGTGATTTTGTTTCAATTGATATTATTAGCTCACTCTATCTCTATCTTTATATATAAATATATTAATCTTATTCAAAATTTCAATCGTTAATAAAATACTTTCCATTCATCCGAGCAAGTTCAAATATTTTTTTTTAAAACTTGTAGTGGATGACACTTGGTTTTAATAGTTTTTCAAATATTAATTCATTAATTAAATTAAATTAAATTAATTTTCTGTTTTTGACGCCAACTTAGATTTGTCTCCAATGTTGTAACAATGTAACTATTAAAACAACTACAAAATCTGGAGTCGAATTCTGGTTTTTCAGCCAAGCTTGCCAAACCGGGTGTGTATTATAACAATAATGTAGACAAATCGTGCTCATTTTTCAATTTCTACTACTAGTTCACTCTTTCTCTCTCCCTCTCTCACTCTATATATGTGTGCTATTAAAATTTGCAATCGTTAATAAAATACTTTCTATTCATTCATTCAAAGTAGGAATTGACTTAAAAAATTGTTTATATATTACTTGTTTATTTAATTCAACTGAAATAAAATCGTGTAGATTTATTGCATCGGGTAAAAGAAAATTGCAAATATTCAATGAAAAGAATAGTAAGCTCTAATAGTGCGACAAGTAATTTTGCGGAGCAATAAATCATACTCTCGATAAGCCACGATACTGTTTCTATCAAATCCCGACACTTGCCGGTAAGCATTTCTTCTTTATATTATTTGAAGTGTAACACGATGTTAAGTGGAAACTCTGATATTATAAATCCTTTTGTCGAATGAGAGATCCACTACACAACTTTTCCTTTATGAAGTGCTTCAATTTCTCCCTCTTGATTGGTCTAAATGTGCTGAAATAATAATCATTTGCATATCCTAACCTCCTTCTAGCATGTGATTTTGACGTTCATTTGGCCATTCCGTCTTTGTGTTGCAATTTTAACGGCAAGCTGTGTATATGTAGTAATAATAATAATTGAGATATACAGTTTGTTAACTATTGTCCTACTTCCATTAAATAGTTCTATTTTTTATGACAAAATATTATGCTTTATCTTTTAAAAATTATTTAGAATATTTCAAATTTTTTTCTTTAAATATGATTATTGTAGGAGCTTAAACTTACGCATATTTTTGTGCAATAAAATGTGGCTTAACAAATCATAAACTCTTTCGTATAAATAACACACAAAGCGCATATTTTTGAAATAAATCAATTTATTCAAGATTGTGTTAAATCATTTTTATAGTTAAGTAAATACTCCAATTTATATTCGAAAGACAATTTGGGTAAGAAAAGTATACGATCCAATTTTATGGCATCTGAAACATAATCCAGAAATGACAAAACAAATTCCCATAAAACAAGGACAAATTACTCATATGTCTCAAAATTATCCGAAAAAGTGACTTTTCAAACATTGCTGAAGACAAAATCGTGACAACAGAATCACATTCCCACTCTCAGTTTCCCCACACTAAAAATCGGAAAAGAACGTTGACAGAACTGCAATCATTTTCTCAAAGTGCATCATTATGAAATAAAGAATGGAGAAATGAAAATACATACCCAATGAGATGCACATTCTTTCCATCTTTCAGTGGACTTGTTCAGAAGGAATCGCGACTTAGAACAGACATGGGTAATGTTAGAGAGAGGGGGAAAATATCATCATTTGTTTTTTGAACAAATCTTGTACAGTTCGTGAGCTGGCGTGTTAACTGGCCCTTAAACCATCGTTGGATGAAAACAAAATAGAGGGAATATTCAGACGTCAACCGTCATTTCTTTTATTACGTAGTGGATTGTGAGAAAAGAAAAACCACTCTCATGAAGTATAAGTGTGGTTGGATGATAGCTGATATTCAATTAGCTTCAGAATGGGGGAAATAAATTTTACCTATTTAGAATTCACAGTTTGTGAATAAGTAATCTATTTTTTTATTTATATCTATTAGTTTTTTTTTCAAAGTAGGTTTATAATTTTTATTCCTTTTTTTGAATATGGTATCTTATAATGATGTGCTTGGAAGTGATAAAAATATAACTTACAATTTAAACGTTAAAATATTCAATGAGTGTGCGTGCGTCTGCAAGAAATTGATAAAATTTTAAATTATCCTTAACCAAATTATAAATTACACTCTAATATTGCATAATTCTCAGTATATCTTCATTACAAAACCACTTTTCGACAAGTAAGTCTCATTTTATTCCTTTTCCCTAAAAGATGAAACACTGGTTTTTATTCGTTTTCCAAACACATAAAAAATAAATAATAGCTTACACGTGCATTTCTCTACATACACCGGAATTCCAAGTATTTCACTAAATTTAACCTAAATAGTGTATAAGATAACTCATTTCTATCAGTGGTGCTCTCAATCATGCTCTCTACTCTAATAAGGGCAGCATCTGGGTCTTAACAGACAGCTGGAGCTCCAGCCAATATTTGAAGAATTGGCCACCTATTATTGACAGTACTGGTCTAGATATTATTTCCAAATTGGCTAGGGATGGTCAGAAGGAACTGTGTCTCCAGTGGTGAGGCTGCTGATGAGATGGCTGGTAGGGTTTGTGATCTCCCTAACCCCAGTTCCTCTGTCTTGAGCCATTCTAGAATTCATTTGCTCCACAAAGCTAACATGAATCTGACTTGGGTGAAACCTCCTGCTCACCGCTGATGCGCAGCTAAGAGTCCTAGTCTATCTCTACAGTGCAGGAGATTCAGGACCCTTCAGACGTCCTTGGCGCGCCTTAGAAGCAATCACCTGCGTTGTATGATCTTTGTGCAGAGGTGTGTGAAGTCTTTCTTTACCTGTCCCTGCTTCTCCTGCTTATCTTCTGGACTGCTGGGGCATTTCTCTGGGACAGTTGTTTGGAGATCAAGACCTGATTTGTGACATCCTTATGCGGAAAGTTCAAATGGACTTGGTGTAGGCTTTCCTGCTCCAAGGGGATTTAAAACAACAGCAAAGTGTCTTCACTCTATCATGTGATTATAACATTCTTATAATATTTTTGTAATGTGTTTTCCTTACTTTGAGCCTAAAAAGGAATAATTCTAAGTATTTTGTTCCTTGGACTGTTAGAGAAAGGGGTCACTCAATTAACTTTCCAGAAATTAAAATTATCTGAATAAATGATATACATTATAAAGACATATGTATGTATGCATATACCATATGAGGAGTAAAAAAATAAACTTATGAATAATTCGTACAAACGGCTATTGCTATGTTTCTGGGACCAGGCATCAAAATTCAATGTTAAAGAGAAGGATGGCAAAAAATAAAGGTTTCTCAGACCAGTTGTCTTATCAAATTTTGTTGACCAGTGGCACTCTCAGAACTGTCTGATGTTTTCAGGGAGCCCATACATATCTCTATCCAAACAGAATATATCTTAAAACAGAATTTCTCAAAATGTGGCGCGTGCCGCCTTGGGGAGGTGTAATACCTGTATTAGGTAGCCACGGGCAAATTGAAAAGTCGAAAACAAATTATTTTAAAAAGTTCTAATTTACTGAAAGTAAACAAACAAAATACATTGTAGCATACTAAAAAATAAAATATACAAATACTCTCTGTATAATACACTCATAAAAATATATTTTTTATAATAAGTTTAACAATATTAAGTTAAGAACAAGTTTAATAATTACCAGGGACCCCATTCACTTGACATATAAAAATTATATGAAAAAATTAACCCTTATAAGCAAGATTATAAAGGTTATATTAATAATCCTTATATGCTTATAATAAGTAAGGAAAACCTTTGAAATAAGTAAATCTTTCACAAATACTGCCATGGTCCTTTTATTGCATTCCAAAGCTTTTGGAATAATTTTATGGATAGCTCTGCACAGAAAAGATCGTACTTTGAAGAGCTTTCTTTGACGCTTTGGCTGACTGAGGCGTTTAAATACGCGATGGTACTTAAGAGGTTAAAGCTGCTCTGAAGCCTTAGCTTCAAAGTATAGTATTATTAATACATTGTTATTGTAAGGGGGAATTGAAAATTATAGTTAAATTTGGGTCGCAAATAATTAAAATTTGAGAAGCACTGTATTAAAATACTATCTAAAGTAGATCTCAAAATGCTGTAGATATTTAATGTAAAGACAATATAAAAAAGGTATTGGATTTGATATCAATTTTTTCCCCTAATATTTTAAGTAGACTGAAATTTAAGAAATCGTTGTAAATTATTGAGCCTTAAAATCGCTGATACTTTTTTGTTAGAACTATTAATTCTAACTTGTTTAGATTACTGCATATTCAAAAAATCATTATCTACTTAATAATCGTTCTTCAAAATTCGATTTGAAGGAAGAAAATTTTTTCAATATATTTAAAGTACCATTTTTTAACGGTTTAAAAATATTAAATTTTTCTAAAAAAAAAAAACCTAAAATATTATTATTTTTTTATTCCAATTTTTTAAAATTTCTTAAACATTTTTTTTTCTCGTGACTTTTACAAAATATGCAATTTTATTTTATCCATAAAGCAAACACTTTTAAGAATTATATCTCTTACAAAAATGAAAATGTTACGAAAAGTTTGGAATTTTTGTCAAACAAATCATGGTCATTTGAAGAAAATGTGTGAAAGTTTCCGAGAACTGTAGTGTTGCGCCGAATCCAGATTGAAGGACTCTGTCGTAAGTAATTCTACAAAATATTTTAATTTAATTCTCCATAAGTGAAATATTTTCTCGCAAAATGTAAGCTAACCACAAATATGTTTACCAATTCAAATTCCAATATGTTTTCTTTTAACTCTAGATGCAAATCTAACAATATAATCAAATAATAACAATGTATTGAGTTCAATAATAATGTATTCTAAGTGAATTACAATACTAATTTAATAACAAACCGAATAAGTTATCAAAATAAGTTTTAGCTTTTTTTCATTTAGTTTTATATATAAAAATCCCATGAGGTCATTGGTAATTCTTAAACTTGTTCTCAACTTGGAATTATCAAATCAATTATTGGGTTGATGCATTGTTATACGGCGTTTTTTCGAAAAATTTTATTGAAAAAAATCAATAACAATATTTGACAAAAAAACATGTTTAAACGATTATTCGGGAGCGTAGTCACCGTCTTCTTCAATTACTGTTTCCCATTTGCTTGACGGTCGATTCCACGAGCGAAGAAGACACGGTTCTTAGAGGCGATCCACGCTTTGACATCGGCCACCAAGTCATCCAAATCGTCGTAAATCTTATTCATTTGCCAGTTTTTCAAAGAGCGGTTGACGTGATAGTCCGTAGTGCTTCGGTCAGTGAATATGGCGGGTGTGGAATCAGATCCCAGCCTTTATTGGTGATAAATTCGACGAACCGGCGTTCAACATGAGGACGTGCGTTATTGTAATAGAAGGCGATATGGTTCTTTTTGCGTGGTCTTTTTGCCTCGATTGCAGCGTGAAGGCGGTCAAGCTGAGCCTGGTAGACGTCGCTGCTGATGTTGAACTGCCGCTGCCATTTTTGTTCGGGATTCGTCATTGTTGTCGTTCATCCACGTCGTTAAACCAATAACAAATCCCATTTGAAATGACCTCCCAATAGATGATTCCACTACTGTCCCACCACACACACCACATAGCCTTCTTACAGTGAAATGTTTCGGTATTCCTTTGGGAAACACACCTGTCGAAATGCAAACCTTTTATTTCTTGTGAAGGTTTTGAAGAGAAGCTATGACTCATCCCAGTGACAAGATCCTTCAAAAATGGTATTTGCTCGTTTTTCTGCAGTAACTCGGTGAAACTTCGAACGTAATCAGCTCTGTTGGTGTAGGAGAGCTTGTGAAGGACCCATCCAGCGATTGTCCACACTTTTCCAAGCCATTTGAGGCGACGAACGACCGTGGATTGATTAACATTGAAGTCTTCAGCCAGCATTCGTGTTGTCAGACTCTCATCCTCTTTCACGGCTGCCAGAAGAGCCTGATCGTCGAAATCCGATGGCCGACCTCTTCATGACTTATCCTCCAAGCTAGTATCACCTGATTTGAAACAGGAAAACCACTCCGTACACTGACCTTTGCTGATGGTTCCTTTGCCAAAAAGCTCGTTGAGATCACGAAATGACTGTGCTGCTTTACATCCTTTCTCGAAGTGGTAGAGCATAATATGGCGAATATGACTATGGTTTTCGACACGCATATTTCTAAAACAATAGAGAAGATTATTTTTATGCAAAAATCATGAACAAAACGCTACTTTTCACTGATAAAAAATGAGCTGATCTAAACACCGGATAATTATGCATCAACCCGATATCAAATACAGTGTGGAGTAATGATACCTTTATTTATTTATTATTTTTTTAATAAGTTATATCTGTGTAAATGCGCATTTTTTTTATTATGTCAGAATGTATTTTGTTTTGCTTTCTTTCTGTAAATTAATAATACTTTCAAATAATGTTTTATTCCGGACTTTCGATATACTCTCGCCCCCTCGTTGGGTTATCATGCCCCCTAGGGGCGCACCCCGTAGTTTGATAAACGCTGAATTAGTCTGATGTATTATTTAGTCTTCAATGCTTTTGGCAACTACCTGCAGTAATTAATATTACATTTGATGCAGTATCGCTTTTGAATAAATGAAATGTAGCTTCCATTTTAATTGCTAGAGTTCCAATGCGCAAAACATTTATTTAAGTAAGAATTTGTTTCAGTACCTTTATAATTTATTCTGGTTTGAGTTAACAGGTTTTTAAATACGCTTGTATGTTAGCAGTCTAAGCAAATATAAAATTGCATTTTGCGACACAAAACTATAGTGGTAAAAAAACAAAAATATATTCCTTTTTTAAGAAAAATATTTCATTCTGCTAAACATTGCTAGCCTTTAAATATTTTAGCACTTTTCAGAGCTTCTTTCATAGAATATTCTTGTTGATCTATCTTGAAAAACAAATTTATTATTCAAAAAATATGCCATTCATTTGAAAAGTTCCATTAAAATTATTTAGAATGCAAATATAAATTTTTCTCAGACTTGATATAAAAGCTGTTTAAAAAGTAATTCAAACACGTTATCCTACTTAAGAACTCAAGATTGAGCAAAACGTAAGAGAAAAAGTATAAAGTAAAAATTTTTCTGGGAATCTCAAGAGATAAATACATACTTCTGAACAACATCAATAGAATGTCCCCTTAGGTTACGAGAGAGGAACACACTGGTCGCACAACGCACTTTCCAAAAGCTCTTTCTTTGAACTCTCTAAAGAGACATCTCAAAAAAAAAATAGTACTATTTGCCTTTACGCTAGAAATATGCTCAAGCATTGCAGCCGTTTTTTCAGAACAGAATATTTTCAATAATAAAGTCATGTTTTGGAGAATAAAGATGTGTTGAAAAACACCACAAAGAAAATTTAAATACATTAATTTACTTATATTATTTTTTTATGATAAAATTATTACAACCAATAAAAAAGTTGAAGGAATAATAATTATACAAAACTTCTTTCAGATTTCAAATAATGGATATAAGTGTTTCAAAGTGTTTCCTTATTTCCTTTACGAGGCAGATCGATTTATTTTCTTGGAATGAACTTTCTAATTATATAAAGTCAATGATAGTTTTGAAACGCTTCATTAAGAATGCTATTTCACTTCTAAATTTATATTGGGACCCTTCTAAATCAATCTTTTTCTCTCTATGTTCTCAGATAGCTCTTTGCCTCATGCAATCTTCAAGCAAATCGTGGATAAAAACAATCAAAATCTGCACTTTTGCTTCACAAGTAATTATTTTACGAAATATTAACTTGCGGCGTAATGATTCTGATGTGGCACAAAAAAAATATTCTTATTTATGGTTAAAATTTATAAAATTAAAAAGCAATTTATCTAATTTTTAGGAAAATCATTAGTTTATAATAAAAATCAAATCTTATACCCTATAGTTGGTGTAGAATGTGTTTTATGATAAATTTTTTATTGCTGCGGCACCTCCTTCCGCAAGTTGCGCACAGCAAAATAACAGAAATAGAAGCCCTTAACGACCAGCCCGGTAAGAATGGTAGTCGCAGGGCTTCTCAAACTTTATATATTTCGGACCCAATTTTTAATCATAACACCCTCCCCGCTCCTGATAAAATAACAATGCATTGAATGAAATACTAACATAAAATACATGTTGAACGCTAAAGCTACAATAAGATCTTAATTATAAATCGTAGAAATTATCAAGATAAGTATTAAATTTTATCTACAATTTTGTACATGTCCATACAATTATGCCCATGGAAATCACTAACAATCATTAAACTTGTTCTTAACTTAGTATTGATAAATTAAATATCAAATACTTTTGTGCCACACTGATACATTTATAAGTATAGTATTTCAGAGTAAATGAGTATTTTATTTCTTGATGATATTTGTGAGAGTGATTTTGTAAAAAGAGACAGAAATGTGTAACAGGAAACTGGGGAAGCGCGCAATATTTGATTTGACCAATGAGCGCGCACGGTGGAGTCGATCGACTTTGCCCCGCTGTCTACGCTTCATAGTTTCTTTCTTAAGGATGACCTGGTTTGTGCAAGGGAGGGCTTACACATTAAAATATTAATCTCCATCCTAATCCTATGGGGCCATATTTTGATGATATGAATTTATTTATTTCTGCCCTAGCTCCGCCCCATTTGCACCTACATGCTTAGGACCTGCTGTGTTCGATTTATCTCTTTCTTCTCTACAAACAGGCTGGGTGCCCTGTAACTATTCTAATGTTTTTAAGATCGCATTAACTCTGGGATTTCTTCGACGACCCACTCAGAATATTCACAGTGTGTTCCCATCCTTGCAACCTATCTGACGAGGCTAGTCATCATAAGTCTTCGCTCTTCCCCAAATTGAACACGATTAATTAATTTTGAAAAAAATTGCATTACTCCTTGTGTTAGTTAAATAAAATTTTCATTAACGATATAATTGTTTGATAGAAAATTATTTCCAATCATACCCAAATCATTTATTTTTCAAGATTTAAATTACTATTGCGTATTTACCACGATAATGTGTCAGATGTTATACATCATATGCAACTAATGTAAGCCTCACTCAATTTTTTTTATTATGTCAGAATATATTTTGATTTGCTTCCATTCAGATAATTAATATTTTTTAATTACTCTTTTAAATGATATTTTATTTTCGATATTCTTGCCCCCCACAGTTTGAGAAAGGATGGCTTAACGACTGGACCGGTAGAAATTTCTTTCATGTCTTTCTTTGTCTCTGCGTTACTCGTTTTTCTAGTTTCGTACAGACCACTCTAGCCGAAGCAAGTTATTTTCGCCTGCACGGAAGATTTCCCCTCTATTCGAAGTAATTAGCACGACCGATTCATAACAACTAGCTCTTAGTTCGATTTCAGGGAACTCGATTTTTTACACTTTAGTTTGTAACTGCAGCATGGCCCTGCGGAGTCAATGCGAAGAAGGGTGTCGACCTCGCAGAGACCCACCGGTTGCCTTTTCGAATTTAATATTCTCCCCTACTGGACATTGCGTCGCTACTCACCACTACACACTCTCACCCCCGCCCCCTTAGGCGCTCCACTTCACATTATCCAATAGGGAGACGTTGTCTAAACCACCAGATTCCTGGCCTGGAAACCAAGATCTTCGCCTCAAAGCCCCGCCTACCGGCCCACCACCGCTCGTCCAATGGCAAAGCACCTACTCTCCAGCAAGAAAACTTAACTTCACAATGTCATCAAATGAACTTTTTCTAGCCAGATACGGGTCTAAAGGTTCCCTGAAACCCATGTACCCGAAAAAACATTCGTAGATTCCCCCCTCCTTTCGAACTTTTTCGACCACTGGAACTTCATTCCGGCAAATCAACTTTCTGCTCTTGTTACGGACGGGGTTTCCTCCCCCACCCCCTTGCAACCAACTGGATATGGAAACGTCATTGGAATCATCGAATAATTCCCGCCATTTGTCGATCGCAGCCACTCCGCTACCTCCCAATTTGGATGACCTGCGTCAAGCACTCAGTGAACTTGACAAATACTTCGCTTGCATAAAATTCTGCTCCTCCCTCGATTGCAGAATACAAGAACTCCAGTTCTTCAAATTCAACTCTCCTTTCCTCCAAAAATCAGAATTGAGTAAAAATCTACTCTCTTCTCCAAGAAGCAAGGACTCGCTACGCCCATCTGAAACAACAGGAATTAGAATTCGAAAAAGTGAACCACAAGGATATCCTCAATCAATGGGGTATTACAGAAGAGGAAGAAAACTACTTCATTCCGGTACTTAGCTGAAAACAGAAAAGTTATTCCCCTACAAGTGAAGTGCCATCCGCGAAAAAACCCAGGACCGACAGCTAGAATACAAACATGTTCAGCAACTTAGAAGTCGAAGAAGCACCTGCTCTTCTCCAGGAAGACGCCAATCAAGAAGTATTCAATACTGCGGACCACAAGATCAGGAGTTCCACACTACTCCGATACAGACCACTCCTCCCAATTACAATTGATCATGTCGAAAATCAGCACAGCTGTTAAAGCGATTGCAAGACCTCACGGGACAGAAGCTCGTTAGACGAACCATGGGAAAGAGCCTCCGAGTCTACCCCCAGACCCTCCTAACGTACCAACAGATCAGAAAACTCATTGACGGCGAGAAGCTTGAGGCCTTCACTCATCAGCTTTCCGAAGATAAAGAACTAAAGATTGTAATCAGGGGAATGCCTGTCGACATGCCAATCCAGGAAATTTTCGAAGACCTTCATAGTCTTGGCATCACCGTCACTGAATGTAAACTCATGACGAACCGTAAAACTGGACTCCCGATACCTCTCTTCCTGCTGACACTTCCAAAGACAGAGGACAACAAGAACACCTTCAATATCACAGGACTTTGCTTCATGAAAGTGAAACCTGAAGTCCTCAACAAGAAGCATGGTCATTTGCTGTCAGGGCTTTTTCCATTGCTCCAAATTCTGCACAAGAAACCTGAAATGCGTAAAGTGTGGGAAGCCTCACTTTACGTGGGACTGCAGGAAAACCCTCAATAAAGATCCCCGAAGGAAAACACCCCGCCAACTTCCTCGGATGCCCCAAGAACCCCCTGAATCGACCTCCTCTTCCCCCCAAAGTCAATGCATGGGAAGAAAGGATTAAGAAAAGAAAGGAACTCCAAGAAGCAGCAAAACAAAAGGGACTTCTCGCAATCCAAGCTCCCAACCAAACCAAGACTTCACCAGCTCAAATGACCAGCCCACCTACTCAGACCTGGCCCGGAACCTCCGCCGACAAAGCCCTGCCTACTCCTGCACCCAGTACATCAACTCCCAAGTCATCCATAGAAATATTTAATACATTAAACCAGCTTAAGAACCTGGAAGTCATGTTCGAAGTCCTCTCACAATTCGACAAAATCTCAAAATCCAAGAAAACTGGAGCAGAAAAATTTAGCGAGCTCTCCAGGCTCCTTAACTTAGTTATTAGGACATTCGAGCTCCATTGCGTTGCTAATTAAGTTCTGATAAAATATGTTCTAACCTTGTGAAATTTTCAAAATTCTAGCAACTGATTTCAAAGAAAATAAAATACTCTAGTGCCTGAAAATTAAGAAACAAGACAATGTTCATGAATTTCAAAATCAGTAATGATGTATAAAAATAACAGGAACAATATTATAAAAAACGTTTTTAATCTTCTGAAAATAATGTTTTAATGAATTTAGTTCTTTGTACAGAATTTTTTCGTCATCTCCAAAATTTTCTTACAACACTAATTATAAAGCGAGTTAGTACAGTAAAATTCATTCAGGAAGGGACTAGTGATGGGTTTCGAAGCAAGCATTTTGAAGAAAAAGACATAAACCGGATTTATATTAACTGATATTAATCTTCAGTGTAATAAAACCCATCTTAGTTCATTAATACACCTTCGTTGAAAGTGAAACGTATTTTTTGCTGAGTATACTGTAGTTTGTGTGTGTTGCTAAATGATGACGCTTGCAAAAAATTTGTTATGATATTTTCCAGTCTATTATGGAAAGAAACTAAGTATGTTACATTAAATAAACTTAACATATAATACATTGATTGGGATTATAATATTGCTTTAGATTTTATATCTGTCATTTATGAACATTAATCCCCTTCTCAAAGTTGTACTCTAGGTGAAGCTTTCTGAATTTTGTTTTAGAATATGATTCTCATGGATAAGTGGAAAAATTTCTCACTAAAAAACGTATAAAAAAGGGATTCATTTATGCAGGAGACACCCAAAATTGAAGAATGAAACTTTGTGATTTGCATTCAAATGGATTGCAAGAACGTATTGTAAGATATAGTGTAAAAAAAAACACTAGTATACTTATTGAAGATTTTGTTTTTTATTCTTTCTATTCAAACCTACCTTAAGTTGTTTCCTTATTAATGATTAAAATAGATCTAAAGTGAATGTAAAATTTGCTAAAATAACATTTTTATAAAGGTATTTTATTTTAGAGTTAAAATAACCATGACATCTAGCTTCTAAATTAAATGCTTAAGATCTTCATATTTCCGAACGTATTTCTTTAATGATTCAAACATTTACTTTTTATTATTTAACATTTTATCTTAAATTATCTTTATTCGCTTAACTCAAAAAATAGAAAATGTAATAAGCAACAATTTTTCTCAACTGCTATAAGTGATATTTAGTTTCCCTTTTCAATCTCGTGTCAAATTGAACTCGAGTCGTCTCATAAACTGCTATCATGAAAACCAAACCATATGTTCATTTTTTTCTATTTTATAGAGTTAATATTAAACAAAATAAACTCCAACTTGATACAATGATGACCATATTGGATTCATCAATGACCAAAATGGACCTTATTCAGTTCCTATCTTATGAAACTGGATTTAAGACATCACGAGAATCCGTCATTATACCGCCCCCAGTCCCTGGAAGATAATGACAATAAAATTGCTTGAAATGACATAGAGAACTGAAAAAACATTTGGTCCTAAATGACATCAAAATAACTTGTATATGTATATAATCGCAAAAGGTAATGAGAGAAACCGGCTGAGCATTATTTATGTATTTCCCGGATTTTCTCAATGTACACTTTGAAGTGTTATCGTAAAGTGCCTTGAGTGCAGACAAATGATCCAAATAAAAACTGGTATGTAGCGTGCATTTGTTGAATAGTCAACTTTATATCTAATTTATTTAAACATGGCCATACAGTTCAAACGCGTCGAGGTTGGTAGTAGGGGGTGTCTTCTGTATAGAACTGAAACGGCTGTGCAGAGATACCAGCCGCAATTATTATTAAATGATGTATATGCTTGTAATACCAAGCTTCACGAATCAGATGATTTATTAATTAAACAACAATGCTGTAGTCTCAGGGGGTCTTCAATTCATTATCCACAAACCTTGAATGGCCCCCATGAAAGCATTTTAGTGGTCCTTCACTTGAGTCTGTGGCAATATAAGAAAAATTGCCTTGTCTGCTTTTTCTCGTATAATCGCCATTTTTTTGGTTATGCTTGATATTTAAAACATTTTACAGATAATCTTGATATTCATTTGTGATAAAATTTTCTTAAAATGAAGGATTTTTCAAAAATTTTATTATATTTCAAATAATTTAAATGTAAGAAATCTGACTGTGCATAAACAATCTCAGAAGTTTTTAGAAGAAAAGGTGAACTTTTATCATTAACACTCACAGTGTTTTAATTCGACTTCCATTTAAAGTTTTTGAAATCAATATATACACTCAAGAGCCAAAACATTATGACCACCCCTACATTTTGCAATGAACTCGCCTGGATGACGTGGAAGGCACGTGATCAGGTGGAAGTGGAATTTAACTGCTGCTGGAGAGTCTGAAGAATGATAATTTCACTTACTTCTGTGTGTGATGGGAAAGGCTGCGGATCTAAGTGACATTGATAGATGGCAGATTGCAATAACTCGAAGACTCGGAACAAGTATTCCGAAACTGCCGTGACTCGCGGGTTGTTCGCGATCTACAGGTTGTTAGTTCTTATGCAAAGTAGATGAATGACGGTGAAACCAGCAGTAGACGACATGGTGTTGGACGTCCACACGCTATTAAAGAATAATGTCGTCGTAGACTGTCTCGCATGGTGAAGCAAATCCGGAACCAGGCAGTGGCTCAGCTGACAATACAATGCAGGGCCAAGTAGAATAGTATCGGAGCACACTGTTCAGTGGACACTGTTGAATATGGGGCTACGCAGCAAACTTCCCACTCGTTTGCCTTTGTTGACCAAGCGTCATCGCCAACTGTGCCTCTGAGAGAATTGTATATATGAGGAAGTACGGAGTATTTATGAATGTAAACAGCTGCACATGATTAACTTTTTCGAGGGAATCGGGAATTTTAAGATTCGTGAGATTTATTGTTTTCTGGATTTCTGTCTATATTTTGGCTAAGTTGAAAATAAATGGAAATTTAAATAGTTTATTAGACATCAGACATTCATAATAAAAGTCTTATTATTTATTTAATTTTTGTTTATTTGTATTTTGTTCAGTATTACAGAACAATAATTTTTATTTTCAAAAACGTTTAAAAAGCAGATATCCATAAAACAAACGCGATGACTCATTTTTAAGAAAAAAGAATCATCTGTTTTTACTGATTCATTTTTAATTCAGTAAGAACAAACGATTTTTTTCCTTTGTTATCTCAACCAGAGTTGTTATAACCATATGAACAGAAAATATAATACTAATGTGATACTAAGAAAGCTATAAAGATAAATTAAAAATATATGAACGGGGAAGTGTTGGATCCGTAAAATATATTTAACCCTAATTTTGCTGGTCCTAATTCAGCAACAGCTTTAGAAATCATAATAGGTTTTCATTTTAGTCCATTGACTCCTCTGGTTTCCTACATTTTCAATTTCTAACACTGTTTCATGCTATACACATACGCTTATTTAATTCTAGTATAATATACTTTTCCATCATTTTTTATATTGTGTTTCTTGAAACCTGGTTTAAATCTTCTAGTTTTGTTAGTGGTATAATTTAGTACTGTCAATTTTATTATACAGTGTATTTTTTTCATTTTATGACACTATATATATATATATATATTAGCTGTTATTTTAAAGACTTATACCATTTCAAGCACAACAAGTTTATGTGAGAGTAAATTTATCACTTGGGATTTGCCAGATAATATTTTACAAGCTTTGCGTTTATTTTTCTTTTAATCATCATGGCGAAAAGGGTGAAAAGAATACTTTGTTTATTAAAATGAAAACAATTTCTTTAAAATTCACAATTTTCTTATAATGCAGAGAAACCTTTTTTTACTATATATTCACATATTATCAATGATAGTAAATTGTAAATTTAAACGTACTTGATTACATTGAAAATTTTATACGAATTTTTAAATGAAATTAGGCTTAGCAGTGAAATTCGCGCAGTCCCATACGTGCTTTCGGAACGTGCTGGGCGTGGGGAAACGTTTCTTTCTCCTTTCGCCGGTTCTGAAGGGGTTAAAGTTTGAAGGCCCTACTGTAGTTTACTATCCAGTCTCTTCTATAACACAAGTGGGATTTTTCATGGGAACTGTAGACATATAATCCAAAAAACGTTCCATACAAGAGGGGCTATGTTCACAGACACTTTTAAATCCACTACTGTTACCCTCATAACATCAACAAGGTCATGTACTATAATGTCACAGGCGATCATCCTGACTGCCAGCAAATTGTCTTCGCATATTCATTGGCCTTAAATCCCCCACCCTTAAACTTGAGCTTTTAATAAAAGTCGTTAATGGAGAAGGACACATAAGTCCCCCCCCCCCTATTTTCGTATCACACCGACATCTCTTTCTTTTGTAGAAAATAACCATGATATCCATGTGCGGAAAAACCGACGCCGATGATCGTAATTAGTCTGTATTTTATATAGTCATAGATCCATTACCCTAGATTTGATGACTATTGCTTACATAAGCAAGTCATTCAACTCATTCTGCGTGTAATTCTAAGACTCAATGATACTTCAGGCAGTAAGTTTGTATTTCAAGGAATGTTATCCTGAGACAACAAAGTATTTTCAAACTTCGTCTGGTTCACATGTGTTTGAACTGCTTCCCTGCCTTCGACATTTTTCTTCATCGGTCATTGTCACCAGATCTATCTTCAATTTAATACGTATGAAACATAACCAGCCACTTGATTCAGATACTTTGAAACATCCGAAATTTATAGCAACAATTGAAAAATTCTGGAGTGTAAAATCACAAAATGTAACTAAAAATGTTTATTACTGACGTATAAGCATGAATGGATTATAGTAGATTTTACCAATAACTGATCAGTGCGCAATTATTACGAATCATTTTTTTTTTTGATTTTTCAATATATTTCTTTATTGTTGTCTTACACTTAAGCATGCTTAATTTCAGTAACTACAGTAACTTCCTTCACGTACTTCAGTATGTTTCAATTCCTACTATTAGTCCCCACACACACTCCTCTCTCTGTATATATATATATATATTTATCTTGTTCAAAATTTGAATCGTTAATAAAATGCATTTTAAAACACTCAGTATAGCTGAAATTTTATATACACATTTATATTGGATGACAATACAGTCATTTAATTATAATTAATAAAAATTAATTGATTTAAAGTAATTATTCAAAGAATTACAAATACAACCACATTGACATCATTTTTGGGAACTTGTGTCAAAACTTAAAAGGTTTATTTCTCGCATTTTAAAGCGCTCATTTGAGATGAAATTTTCTATACACTATTGTTTTTTGAAACAATTGGATAATTTAATTACAATTAATTAAAATTATTGATTGAAATTAATTTTTTAAAGAGTTACAGATACAGCCACGCTGGATTCATTTTTAGCGACTTGGGTCAAAACTTAAAAAGATTTTTTTTCCCTTCACTTTTCAAAGCTGAACAGTTGAACTGAAATTTTATACATAAGATTGTTTTGGATGGCAATACGATACCTTAATGCTGTGATGACACTTAATGTTGTGATTCTGTCAATGTATATATACATATAAATATTAATTGCAACTATTTAATAAAAAGTAACTGAAATAATTTTTTTATTGATATAAGTAGGAATTGACTATAATTTTTTTTATATACACTCATGTCCATAAATTAAGGATAATGAAGTTCAGGCAAAAAAAGAGACAGAAGCAAAACAAATTTGACTTATTTGTAAAGTCTATTTATTAAACAAAAGGTAAAGAGAAAAGAAGATATTATATGTTTCACATAATTAACAAAAATTGCGATTTTTACTCCCTGGAGGAAATTTCAAAAAAGAACCTACTTACAAAAAGCAGTATAACGTGGTTAGTATGATGGTTAATATGGAGAATGTCTCCCGGACGATGCAATACAGGCCTTACAACGCCTACGCATGCTGAGTATCAAATTATCAATCTGATCTTGGGGAATATTACACCACTCATCAAGCAATGCCCGCCGAAGTTCCGGTAGACAGGTGGGAGGGTTTGACGGGCTGCAATTCATCGGCCAAGCATATCCCACACATGCTCTATTGAATTCAAGTCCGGTGAGTATGCTGGCCAATCATTACGGGTGATATCTTCCGATTGAAGGCATTCGTCTACAATGTTTGCACGGTGAGGACGGGCGTTGTCATCCATAAACAGAAATTCAGCACCCATGGCACCCCGAAACAAACGTAAATGTTGTTCCAGAATGACATCCCGATAGATGTGGCCTGTCATCGTTACACTCTGGACATGCAGGTCAGTTCTGGAATCATGAATAAATCCTCATTAAACGAGCCATCCAGCACCACCGTAACGGTGTCGTTCAATAGTGTTCTCTTGGTGGTAACGGGTACCTGGCGCTCTCCATATGAAAGTCCAGCGAGAATCAGACTGCAATCTAAACCTGGACTCATCGGAGAACATAGCACAAGACCACTGTTGCGATGTCCACAATGCATGCTCTCTACTCCAGGTTAATCGCAGGCGACAGTGAGTTGCGGTAAAGGGAACACATCTGACAGGCCTACGAGCATATAGACCAATGTGCCCTAAGCGTCTGTACACGCGTCTGCCTTGAATCTGTCGTACCGGTAGCTGAAGAGAGCTGACGAGATAGGTCTGATGCTGTGCTCCGTCTGTTTCTTTTGGCAGTAGCTGCAAAATACCGGTCATCATTCGGCGTTGTATCTCGGGGGCGACCTGTGCTGTAACATCTACTCACATTACCATCATCTTGGAATCGTTGCCAAAGCCTGGAGATGACACTCTGGGCGATTCCAAGTTCCTCGGATACTTCCAGCTGGGTACGTCCACATTCCAGTCGTCCGATAATTCTACCACGTAAAAATCATCCAAATGCTTCCTTTGTGCCATAACTATGAGGTTATTGCACTGAAAAGCTTTAAAGCGCTTGTGAACAATTTTACTTCTTTGCCACCATTCCATGCATATTCCTTATCCACCTCTCTTACACTCTCGTCATTGTGACGTACTATCCGCGCCATCTGGTGGTTTCCTGTAATTTGCATATTCTTCTTCAAGTTGTGTGTGATAATTCTACAGGTGAAATTTTTATTTTAGAGTTCAATTTCTGTGTGATTCTGAATTATCCTTAATTTATGGACATGAGTGTACTTGTTATTTTGTTTTTCATAAAGTAATGTTTTGAAAATTCAAATAATTTTTAACAACATCTGGATTTTCAAAAATTAGGGTAACAACCAGAAATTATAAAAAGAAAATACTCTATAACATAAAATTTAATTTGCAGTATATTAGCCAAGTTTTTGTGATGGATAACTTATAAATATCACAATCTAAAGTGACTGAATTAATAGAGCAAATGTAGATGGCAACCGAAGATAGAAATGGTTATGTATATATACGATTGATGAGTGAAGATATGTGGAAAGAATTGAATAACTTTTTTTAATATAAGTAGAAGGAATGTCAATTGAAATATATATTCCTGTGTGTTTCGCTCAGTTTTTTAGTGATATTTATTGAGGCATTCGTTGTATTGACGTCTTTTTCCGATATTTCTATGAAGGAGATGAGACGGAAAATGATGTCTCGGCCTATTTGTTTTGATGGTAGGAATAGCTACTGTGGAATTTATTCCCGAAATAGATCATCTTTTTGGATCATAGTAGTGTAATATACGTATACTTTATATATATATATTTAAATGAAAAATATCGGATACCTTTTTTTCTTTCATCCAGTGTTATTGAATAAGGTGGAAATAACAAAAAATTCGAAGAAAAAATTTAAAAAATAATAAATAAGAATGAAGGGAAAGAAAACGATATTTTCACGGTACCGTATATTCCAACGTATAAGATGCACTTTTAAGGGGACATGGTACGATTTACGCTAAAAAATTTCAATTCAAGGATTTTCAAAAAATTTTTTGGTTGCCTCTTATTAATGTATATTATGTAAAATAGAATTTGTGCTCAAAATTTCAAAAATGCTAGCCATTTAAATTTCTTAAGAAAAAAAAACTTAAAATTTGTGATTAAAAATGCTATTCATCCTGCAACAAATTGCGTACACGCATGAAATTTGATTTACAAGTACGTCAAACCATGTATAGCGAAAGTTGGTATGGGTTTTGTGATAACATAATTGGAATTCGTACAATACTTCTTTTTATGAATGCTTATTGAAAATAAGTTAAAGAATGCATAAATTCTGAGTTCAATTATTTTTAGAAAAATAATTATTGCTTTGATTGAAAAATGCATACCAGCTTTTGTTCCATGAACTATTAGCATCAAGTTAAAATAAAGTTTCAAGTGTTAGGCACAATAGAAAAAAAAGCCTTAGCACATTAAATGAAGACAAACAAGTTATTTTATCTTCCTCTGAGATATGTCAGTTTAATGTTTTGATTTGACATTAGAATGTGAATAAAAACAAACGTAAACATCATCATAAGTCTGCGTTTTTAAAGTTCGACCTTTCAAATTTTGAGTTTGTAGAAAAGTATACAGAAAATATTTAGACTAAGAAAACCCAGGTTTGATTTTTTGACCGATTTTTTTTCAATTGAATTGTACTGTGTCTCCTTAAGCAACTGCCTTTAATTGATGAGATCATTATATCAAGCTCCTTTTAAAAAAAGAAAAGTGCACGTTCGTGACTATATACTTTAAAATTTTACTAAAATGCAGTTTAAAAATTTAGGTATGCGTAATACACCGAATTATACGAAAACAATTCAAAAGTCTTAAATTAATTAAAGAGTACATGAAGCTAATAACTATTTAATGGATTCATAACTTATGGTGATTCATAATTCATCTAATTTTTAGTACAGATTCTTAAGGAATGTCCGCATTCTTTTATTTATTTTTGTAAAACTTTGTTCATTAAGAACTATAATTATTTGATTTTAGAATTAGTTTCGTAATAGTTGTTTTCAAAAATACATTTGATGGAAATTTTTAAAAAATTAAAAGCAAAAAGGTCTTTATTTTCACATAACATGACACTACGATCTTATTAAAGAAAAACACTTTATATGATAAAATTTTTATGAGTAAATATCAATTATTTGTATGTGGCAACTATTAGTCGTACACGGCATTTTTCCAGTCAAATAGCACCATTTTTGGATTGAGGGACCAATTGCAGCATATAGACTCCCAGTTTCGATAGTAGCCGTGGTAGCCAAGTGGTCTTGGCATCGGATCGTGGCTAGCATGTCATGAGCTCGATCTCAGTACCACTGAAGACCCACCGTATAGGGGAGCGATGCACGTTAAATCTGTCGAGAGCTCAAATGTCCTCCAGTTGGTGTGGTGTGGTAGTTAGGAGAGGGGGTGCCATCTCAGGTGTCGTCCTCGTCACTTGACCATGGTTCAAAATTACGCGGACCGTCCGAAAAAGCCCTCGTGTAGCTTAACAGTGGGAAATTAATATTCACTCACTCTCTCACCCAGTTTCGATAACATTCATTTCTTATAATCATTTTTTTTCTCTATTCAAAATGCTTCTAGTAATGACAGTTTTAAGTAAAATCACAATTTTTTAAAATTACATCCTTATTCATTGTAAAAATAATTATCCTAAGATTTTGTGTATAATGTTATTATATAGTTTCAAAATTTCATAATCAAAATATTAATTAATTCACATTAAGAAACACATTTCACCATACATTTCAAATTATTTTCGCTTATTTACAAATAAACTTTTAAGTTTACTAATGAGAAGCATTTTATTCAGAAAGAGAGGATACTACACATTAATATTCGAATAAATATTTTTCGTCAAGTATTTTGGTTGAAGAATTTTTTTTATCTTTCACAAAGGTTTAATTTCCTTGCAATATATTGATGTGTTGAATATCATATAGCAACTTATCAACTATCAAATACCAATATATATTTCACTTTTAACCCGACATCACTCGCGCGAAAAAAACGACTAAAGGTTCTCGCGCAGGGTATCTCATACCCAAAGGTGTTTACATTCTGTTTTTATCGTAAAATTTGTATATAAAAGTTAGAAAAGAAGAAAGGTAGGACATACAATATGTTTATTACATTTTTAACACGTAACTTTAGTTTTTCCGTTCTTTTTATAAGGGTATTCAGTACATTGTTTATACACTCCTTTAATCGCGTCGTGAGTAAGTGCGGTGTTTTCACTGGATATTAATTTTTTTTAATCTGTATTTTTTTTAAAACTAAACACATGTAGGAGTAAAATTCTTTAATCTTTAAATTTAAGAAAATTAGGAATTTCTTTTTTATTTTCTCGTATTGTTCCAGCAATATTTTTTTTTTCCAAATGTTCATCTGAAAGTGGATAAGAAGTGTACCAGTTGTCTCCATTAAAATTATGTTCTCCCAAATTTTTTTGTGCCTCTACATTTGAAACATTTATTTTCAACAGTGCATCCCTCTTCTAAATTTGATTCGATTTCTGAGGAGGAATCATACTTGTTGTTATACTCTTCATAATTTGATTCTTCTTCATCACAACCGCGAGGAAAATTTCTTCATCCGAAAATACTGTGGTATTATATCTATTAAACACTGTATCTATTAAATTACTTAAATATGACCTTTTTTCATCATAAATACAATAATACGCCATAGCATAATGAAGATTTAAAACGTGCTCATGCATTCAGAACTGTAACGGTAATTCACGCGCTGGGTATGACATACCCGAAGAGGCGGAATTCAAAAATATATATTTATAATTCGCTTACAAGCTAAGGCCCTTTAAAGGATATGACCTTAAAGTCAGCTACACGAGAAACTATCCATTTTCCATGAAAGGTTTTGAAGGAGAGTTGAAAAAAGTTAGACGGTGGATATGACACACCCTGCGCGAGAAGTGCCAGGTTAATGGACGAAAGTTTACACTATTTTTTGTAACTAAAATATACATTTATTCCATATATATATATATATATTACTTCAAAGAGTAAGAATTGAATAAGGAAATAAAGTGAAAATTTGATGGGGTTTTTTAATGAGAATTCTCGTAATCTCGCCTGGCCATTATCAAAAGTATTATCTTAAATTTTAGCTAAGGGGAATTATTTGCCCTAGGAAAATATTATAACTAAATAGAAGAAGGAGTCATATTTAATCGTATTCATCATTTTTTGTTTTACACAGACTTACAGTCACTACCCAGATGGTAATGGTGCGTGGAGGGTATCTCTCACAGCAATAAGCTCTATCTAGTCATAATTTATGCCACGTTAACAGCTGAATATATTCATGATTCTTGGTGGTTGAATGATAGATTGGTGACGACATGTGGCCGGTTCCATCGTACACCATTGTCTGTCATTCTACAACCTTTTTGTAAAGTAAAGTCTGCATCATACTGCTTGCATGTCTTTCAACAGCCACCGTGTAATAGATACTTTTCTTTGGCCAGCAATGGCAAGTTGCCTTTCTGTGGTCAAATAGTTCTGAAATTCTTCTTCCTCCTCTCAACCGAATTGGTATCTCCAAATGTAGGAAATTTAAATAAAAAAAATTATGGAATGCTTGACAAAATGTTTTGCAACAAGATACTATAAATTTTTATCAACTACCCACACCACACAAAACCGTATTGACCACCAACTAATTTTCATCTCCAAACAGACATTCTATTTATTTTTGTTAAACACAAATGTATCGTACAATTTTGAATGATTAATTATTTCATCATGCGGTTTGTGCTTAACTCATGTTTACTTGCTTTTCAAATAGCAGTCTATTTTTTATGGAGTTTCATTTTTTAATATATATGTATATATAGTGATTCAATATTAATTAACATTAGAGCAAATGCGGCAAAACATAATTCAAACAAACCAAATGAAGTTTTTATAAAAGAAAGAAAGTAATGAAAGAAAATCAGTAACTTTTTTCACTTTTTAACATTCTTTACCAAGCAGTTATTGTTTGACTAACACAGCATAGTTATGTTTACGTATAATCTACAAACCAGATATTTCTTTTCACAATATATGATACTTTTAGTGCATTTCTATGAAGAATATTCTCCTCGAAAGCAAGCAGTTCTGTTTTTCAAAGTGTGCCTAAACATCTATTTAGAATAAAGCAGCTATTTTATTCCGGAAGCAAAAGATGAGCTAAAAAAGCTGAAAGATCGAAACACGCGCATCAACTATAAATTCTAGAGCTCTGAGTGAAAGGGAAAAAAAGTTTCGGAACGAAGCGTCTGTCGCTACATCTTAAAAAAGACCCTATCTATTTCTTTAAAGTCAGTCAAGCTATTCTTTAAGAAGGCATGAACATGTAAATATCTGATAGCTATATATTTACTTTTTATATGTTTACAATTTTTATGGCTGCTTAAGAGGAATGTGGCAGTATCTTAAAGCTTCCGTAAAGTGTCTGTTTTGAACTCTGTCCAAGAAAATGTTTAAGTACCACACATATATTCGGTTAAAATAAGACTGAATAGAATAGAATGTTGTGGTAAAAACTGTGAATAACTAGTCATTGCACAAATTTATACGCGACTTTTCAAAATTGTTTTTCTTGCATGTTGATACTTTCAAGTATATTAGTAAGTATATTTTTTAGACCAATTTGGCACTGAAATTTCTGATTTTCTTTTTCTTTATAAGGGCTATTTAGATCTTATTATATAAAAGTATGATGGCAAACCAAGACTTAAATTTAGTTTTAATGGTGATTTATTAAATTCGAGAATAAGCCATTTGGTCATAAAATTAAAGGTGAAGACTCTTTTTATGTAGATATTAAATATAGTTTTGAAAACTATCAAAAACGTTACACACACATATGCACTTATCGCCATAAAAATTTGGGCACCCAGGAAGAGTTGTAAGAATAAAATGAAATTTTATGTTCGTAAGCACAGCATTGATGTAAGTGATTACAAAATAAAGACAAAATCATTAAGTATTGCAGAAAAAATAACAAATGAATGGAGATTTTGGTACCCTGTTAGGCCTAGCATGAATGTATGATGTGGTATGGTCGTGCCTTAGGGTGTAGAAGTCATGCATGATGCCTTGCGATATCTCATTCCCTAGTTGCTATAAATACGCCTCTGATTCAAACAATATCGTAGGATGTCCAACTTGCAATTATCAATGATCAAAGATGTATTCAATCCGTGACAAATCTGGGGATCGAGCAAGCCAGGAAAGGGTAAAAATTTGACAAAGACAGTCCTGTGTGTGGATAAAAATTATTCTGTTGAAAAATATCTCTTTGGAGCCCCGTCATGAGTGTTAACATAGATGGTAAAGAAATGTCACGATCGTATATGTAGGCTGCGTGGTGCCAGTAATATTCGGGACCGGGCGGCATATGTGACGGCACCCATGCTATCAAAATAGTGGGAGCAGTGTGCCACTGAAAAATAAAGATAGGATTGAAACATAGGTTCTCCACACACGCACACATTTGTCATCACGGCCCAAATGGAATTGAAATCGTCACTAAAGACGACCCAAATCTGATTGCAGACCAATCTCTTTGGCATCACACCCCTCTAAGCGGAGGCGAAGGTGAGATTGAGTCAATGCTATACACGTAATGGTCACCACAACAGCAACGATGGCGGCCATTAACCCCTCTCATATACAGGTAATATACAGAATACTCTTCTTCACTTTTTGTACATGAGAGGGTATGTATCCTCTCATATAGAGGATACACTCATATTAAGGTCTAATGAATTTATCCGCAAAAATCTGTCACTTATAGCTTGCTCTCTTCATGTATTTCAGTTTGAGACAAAAACAATTTTTTTCAGAGATTTTTAAATATTTTTAAAATTTTTTAACAGGGCAATGAATTGGTATTTTACCATTGTACACCTAGTATATTCCCGGAGAGCTGGTATCTCTTTTTAGTACAGCACCATATAGGCGAATACTAACCGCCACAAGTAATTTTGACACCAAGTTTCCTCCCCGAGGGGAAGCGCCTGAGCTCTGGATATGCAAAATCAAATTTACGATTTTAATTATGCCGAGATCACCGAAGGCAAACAGGCACTCGAGGGATTGCTTGCATGCTGCTTTATCATGCAATATGACCACAGTCGATTTTCTGCATCATGAAAATCCACCGACATGGGTCAGGGTCGAACCCGCAACCTTAGGCGTACTAGGCCAGCCTACTTCCCATAAAATTTTCTTTGCAGATTACCTTTTAAACCAGCTGATCTGAGTACTTGTAATTAAATTCCTGTTTTTTCATATAATTATTAATAATATTACGTATTTTTCAGTTCTTTGTCAAAGAAATTTGCATAATGATGCATTTTCTTGAATAGTAGGAGCCTTATAGTAACGAAGCGAGACTATCAAAGTGGCTATAACAGATTCTTTGAACTGCATGAAATTTCTTAGAATGGATTTTAAAAGAAATGTGAAATTTTCTTAACAAAATGTACGAATGTCTCAATTAATCGCAAGCTGATTGTTTTAGAGAATGACAAGATACCAATTTCTTTGATATTTACTATCAAATTTTTAAGATATTACGTCTATAATATACAGCTTTAATACCTTTACACCAATTGCACTTTCGCCAATTTGAAAATTGAGATGAAAAGAAACCTTAAGAAAAGTTTATTTATTGGAATGTAAGTATTTTGAGAAAATTTTTTTCACGTTTAGGTTCGAAATATTCTTGCACAGATATGTGTGTGTGTGTTTGTGGATAAAGTGACTCCAAAAACTCCTGATAACACACATGCGTGTATGTGCATGTTTTAATTAGCAATATTTAAGATATTCTTCATGATTATTGCTCCACACTCAACACACATTCCGCTATGTTCATCTAAACTCCCCGTTTAAGTGCAGCTAAATATTTAATAAAAATCTCTATACTTTCGCTTTTTTAACTCAAATATTCGAATGAAGCCACTCTGTGATACAAATACTTCTATATTATTTATTATTGATTATTCCTGATTAGAAAGTGCCAATAGTGTAATTTACAATCATTGGTGTTGACTGTTGTTGATTTATTTTCAATTCACTGGTTATTAAACATGCAACCATTCTAAAAATTCAATGAATTCACTTAAAAATATTTATAAATTAATATTAAAAATGCTTTACCAAAAGGGCAGTGAGTGTGATATTGATTAAGAAATGAGTGATAATTAACTTCGAACTTTAAATGTACACTCGGGCCATTGGCGAAAGACCTCTTAATTTTGAAACAAAGCCAAGTTGTTAGGACTATACCTTGATGGTACCCCACTCTTTAAACTTCCACAACACCTCAACGGGAGGAATTAGAGCATCAAAACGTTGAGCATACCTCAGCTTCCATACAGGAAGGGTGTTTACAGCCATTGGGAATTGAACCCACTATTCACAAGTATCGATCATGAGTTTGTTAGTAGAAACATTTGGATACCGGAGCCCTAAAATGATTAGATATGTTTGTGACGGAGCTATTCGCGAGATTTCAATACTAATCCTCTTGGGAAATTTTGGGGCTAGCATTTATACTATTTCACAGCCTTTTCAGGAAAAACACGAGATAGTTATATGTTAATTAGTTCGACTATATAAAGTCTTTTGATTTTGTAATTGTAAGGGTGAAGAAGTTGCCAAGCTGCATGTAAGTATCACCGGAGAATTACTTCACGAACTTAGCGCGCGTTTGATAGATATAAATTATAAGAGTAAATGGTTAGATTGACAATCGTAGATAATAGATTCAATACCGACCTGAGGTTAGCAAGTGTTCGTCTCCTTGTCCATTCTGATAGCCGAGATTACTTAGATTTGAGTATTAGAATTGAAAATTAGAATTGAGTATTAGGATTAATCGATGTATTAGTTAATCACTCCTAGGTTTCTACTTATAATTAAACTTGTGATTGTTTATGTGTTTGTCAGTCCTGAATAAATATAATTGTTATTATGGCTTTTGTTGGTGATGATATGTTTCCTCCCACACTTAGAGACGCGCCGGGCAGAGTGAGCGGGGTCCAAAATAGGACCCAGCCACCACATGTTAACGAAAAATCCAACTTTATTCTTACTTAACAGAAATATATATAAAAGTAGCTTTATTAAACATAAAAAAGTTGAGAACTATGTATTTTTATTAGTAATAATTATAAAATACAACATTATATATTTAAACATCTTGAATCATTTCCAAAAACAAAGTTATTCGAAATATTTCAGCACATAAAATAATTGATGCTAGTTTTGCTTGTATTACAAATCATTCACAAATAAGCTTACCAATTAACACATTTTATTTGAAATTTCTTAAATAGTCTGAAGCAATATAAACTGAATAATCGACAGTTATACATTTTTTCTTTTGTCACTAATCACAAAGCCAAAACTATAACAATATTAAATATTATAACCAGATTTTTTTAATTTCGAGCATAGTTATTCTTACTATAATTATTTTTAGTATAGTAAATAATCATTGGATCTGTTTTAAAGATCTTCAATATTTCTTATTTAAGTTGACTTCTATTGGTTTTTAAAAGTGACTGGAAAATTTTTTTTAGTATGAGTCAAATATAATTTTTTTTATTGAATAACAATGCGTGTTAATCTAAAATGTTTTTGAGAGATTATAATGCAACTTTGTTGAGAAAACACACATTTAATCATGTTATTTAACATGTGAAAATACTCAAAAAGAATATAGCCATGGATGTTTGCGCCTAAAACATTAAAAGTAAACAAAAAATGTAATAAAACAAAAACACTAATTTTTGATACTTTATCTTACACGTGCGTATTAGTAATTATTAAGGTACTACAAAAAAATCCGAACCTAAAGATATCGTTCACTTATGTTGTTTAAAAAATAAAAAATTCTATCTTATTTGTGCGAATGTTGAACTAAATAAATAGTTTAAAATCAAATTGTCACAAGTTCTCTACTATATATTTTCGAAAAATAATTTTTTTCTTTCCATCATTCTACTTTATTCCCTCAAAAATACGTCATAAAACACTAATTTTTTTATCAATTTTGTGGAGTTAATTTCTGCATTATATTGGCACCAAAGATCGCTTATGCATAGAATTAAAAGTTGCAGCAAATTACAAAACAAAGAGGCGGTCTGGAACAGCATATTTTTCATAAGTTTTTCCCGAGGTACATGCGATTAGCATTGGGAAGCAAGGATTAAGATATTTCGTGTTCATACAAACATAATAGAGAACATGAATTTATTTTGCATTCACATCTTATAATGTTCTTTTTCTTTTTTTAACTTGCGGAACTTCTAGTTTTGATTAGTGGAACTCCAAGGTTTCACGGGAATACACATTTAAGACCACTGTGTGTTATATAATTAAATATTTTGAAAGTTATAGCAGAATTTATTTAACTGTGATAAGCAGCAGTGTAATTGTCTCTATGAAGGTCCTGTGAATGTCAAACCTTTCCTTAAAATGCATTATTTTATACGGAAGTATTTCTTATTAATTTTAAGGTATCACTAAGCTGAAAATAATATATATATATATATAATTTATTTTACGCAGACACACGTTAATCTATTTCTTTTCCTATGCGTAAATTTTTTGCATAATATAGTAGCAATTAAGAGATTTAAAATGTATGCAAAAATAAAGTACAACTTTAATTGCGATGTAATTTTATGATGAAAACAACATTTATTTTATTTTTTTTTACTTTACTTTCAATGAAAGGAATTTTAAATAGTAGATTTCGAATCTTTTTTTTTCCCGCTGTAAGCAAAGCACATTTTATGATATTTTTAAAGCATACATGTTCATTTTTCATTATGAAACTATGCAATATTTTTTATGTAGATATACACTCAAGATCCAAAACATTATGACCACCACTACATTTTGCAATGAACTCGCCTGGATGACGTGTAAGGCACGTGATCTGGTGGAAGTGATATTTAACTGCTGCTGGAGAGTCTGAAGAATCATTCTTTCACTTGCTTCTGTGTGTGATAGGAAAGGCCGCGGATCTAAGCGACTTTGATAGAGGGTAGATTCATATGGCTTGAAGGCTCGGAACAAGTATTTCCGAAAATGCATGAGTCGTGGGTTGTTCGTGATCTACAATTGTTAGTACTTATGCAAAGTGGATGAATGACAGTAAAACCAGGAGTAGACGACATGGTGTTGGACGTCCACACGCTATCCAGGAAAAAAAATCGTCGGAGACTGTCTCGCATGGTGAAGCAAAACCAGTGCCAGACAGTGGCTCAACTGACAGCCCAATACAATGCAGGGCCAAGTAGAATAGTATCGGAGCACACTGCTCAATGGACACTGTTGGATATGGGGCTACGCAGCAAACGTCCCACTCCTGAGCCTTTGCCGACCAAGCGTCATCACCAACTGCGCTGGGCATGGAAAACTCGCGACTGGTCCATGGATCAGTGGGAGAAAGTTGCCTGGTCAGATGAATCACGGTTTGTTATTCATCACGACGATCGCCGTGTCAAGATACGCCGTCTTCCAGGCAAACAGTTGATCCCTCAATGTACAGTAGGTCATACACAGGATGGTGGTGGCGGTATTATGCCTGGGACCCTTGGTTGTGGTAGAGAAGACCATGAATGCTACAGGGTATCTGAAAATCATTGCGGACCATTTGCACCCTTACATGGTCTTTGTTTTTCCACCTGAAAATAGAATGTTCCAACAGGACAAGGCCCCGTGTCACAAGGCTAAAATTGTGTTGAAGTGGTTCCAGGAACATGATGCTGAATCCCAGTTAATGTCCTGACCACCTAACTCACCGGATCTCAATCCGATAGAGCACATTTGGGATGTCATGGGATGGCAGCTTAGAGTTCAAAGACCACCAATTCGCAATATCTCGGATTTCCGTGGCCGTTCCTTAAACATCTGGTACAATCTGTCTCCGGCCATCTGCCAAGGATTTGTGGCATCCATGCCAAGGCGGGTTGAAGCTGTGCTGCACGCCAAAGGTGGGCCAACTCGTTATTGACAGGTGGTCATAATGTTTTGGCTCTTTAGTGTAATGCGTACTTTGAATTTCCTTGAGATAAAATATTTAATGGCGTTTTGTTACTATATTCTCCTATAACTTAAAGGCGATGGTAGACATTTTATTAACCTTTTACACGCCAATGTTCCAATATTGGAACACAAATTTGAAATTTTCTGAAAAATTCAATTTTATTCATATTGTTCTGTAAAAATTATTTTGAAAACAAAAACTATGGATTAATTTTTTGAAATTAAAGTACTGCTGCTAAAGTAAATAGTCTCTCTGAGAAAAAATTCTAAAATATGCATTTTTTTCTACTTTTGATCGGGCAAAATTCAAAATTTCATATAAAATTCAAAATTTAAAAAATATTTTTATTATTTGGTTTATTATTTGAAAATGCAGCATAAAACGTGTGATACCAATGTTGCCAATTATGTAAAGGTATAAAAACAGTTGTGCTATATTTTTTTAACTTTTATTCAGTTTAAAACCCTTTTAATTCTCTTGCATATTGAATGAATATGCGAAAACGCTGAATGAATTTTATTCTTCCTAATTACAAAAATATAGCCAAATGTTGAACGTTTTATACTTAAATGTTGCAGAATTAATTTTTTTCAATATAGTGAATCTTAAGTTGTTAACGTTTTTTTTCTAGTGTTTTATTATTTTTAGGGGTATAGAAATTATTCCTATTTTTAAAACATTTTTATAAGTTGTAAGCATAAGGAATGAGATTATATGAAGGGAAAACAATACTGCAACCTGAGGAAAGTAATGCTTCAACAGTTGTACTTTGTTTTTTTTATACACATGTATTTTTATTTGCAAATAATGTAATTTATTATTATTAGAGGTAATACAATAGAAGAAAGTAAAAAAGTAATAAATATAGAACAGCAATTAAAATTTTTACTATAAACTTTCTCAAAACAGAAAATAAAAAAAAATTATGAAAGAAAAAAATGAGAACGGAGAAAACTTTATAGAACATTTAATTTATGTCTCCAAATTTTTTTAAAGGTTATTAAAAATGTTATAGAAAAGGTTATACACAAGAAGTAGATAGGAATAGATATTACAATTTGCTATCAAACCAAATCAATTGTAAATTTAAAAACCACCTAAACTTTTTCTTAACTTAAAAATTTTACGAAGAAATTAAAAAGCCAAATATTGTATTTATAAATTAAGAAATGTATAAATTTTACAAATAAGTTTATTGTTGGTAAATACCACATATGTATATCTGAGGATATTTCATAGTCCTTTGCAGGATGAATAAGTCCCTGAGGAAAATGTAATTTTAAATGCTGTATAATGGCTCAAAGGAATTACAAAACTAAAGTTTGCGTAAACTTTTCATGTATAACTATATATTAATATAAACCACACTACACGAAAATAAAACTTAATACTATTACATTTCTGTTGTTGTAATTCCTTTTAAGTAATAGTTTCAAAACTATATCAATTGTATATTTACTTTACAAGTAAACTTATTTCTTTTTAGTTTGTAGCAACTCGAAATCTTCACATTTTGTACCACTTTGAGTGTTATATATCTCTACGTTATATTATTGAACAAACTACATGATATATTACTGTTGATCGTATGAATTTAAAATCAAACACACAATGATAAATGTGTCTTTTGGGTAACATACATTTTACAGTTTGTTTCGGAACAATAGACACTAAACCTTAAACTTTATGGTCTTGAAAAGCATATACAACACATCTGGCATATCAAATATTCATTTAAAATGAATGTTTAAATACATCATAACCATTTTTAGAATAAACATTTCACTCTGTTACCATTCTCTTACAAAGTGTAGTTCTGAGAATTGGTCTCAAGTGCATTTGTGTTAACTTATGTTATGCATATACGTGTTACCTAATTATTTAAATTTTATTCCATTTGTTGCCGCTCTTTTATGAAATGTCACTCTGAGGATTGTCACAAGTGCGTTTGTTCCACATTATTAAGTTACATGTTGCTAATTTATGAATTGCTGCGTGGTTAAATATCTTTTAGCTGCGAGAAAGAACAATGAAATTAACAAGCAGGCCTTTTCGGAGTAAATATGAATTTTAATTTTCAATTATCGTGTTAACCTTATGGATTTTTAAAAAAAGAAAACAAGACAACCATACAAATCCAAAACAGCCCATGTTTGAAGTTCGAATAAACATAAATAACTTCAATTCTGCATTTAGAAAATCGTATGAATGGAACGAAGAACACAATAGATTTCAGACTCTAACACCGCTCTGTAGGCTGTATTTGCATATGTTTTACTCCTCTTATGCAGGATCCTAGAGGTGTAGTCCAAAATAATGACAACAATGCATTCGTAACTCATTCAAATTTACTTCCAGGCATATAGTTTTATGGACATATTTGGAGACATTGCTGCAACTGGTGAACAAATGTGTCACCAAGTCTTTCGGGTTTCGATGATTCATTGTTTTTAATCACCACACTTCAGAGTAAAAAAAAATTGGAAACAAGCATCGTGATTAGATATAACAGAGACGAGGATGTCTAATATACTCACTAAATACAAGGTAAACAAAAAAGTTCTTACCGTTTTTAATACCAAAAGAGCATGACATACAAACAGCGTAGCCTATCGTTAGTCCTCGAAGTAATCACCATCGGCATCCAGCACCTTCTGCCAACGTTTCTCCAGTTGTTCAATCCGCTTGCGGTAAACCTCGGGGATATGAGACGCAAAGAATTCCGTGAGAGCTTGGCGCACGTCTGCTTCATTGGTGAAGGATTTACCACGAAAATGATTGTCCAGGGAATGGAAGAGGTGGTAACCTGATGGTGCGAGTTCAGGTGTGTAAGGAGGATGGCACAAAGTCTTCCAACCAAGTCGCCGCACCGTATTCCTGGCCACCCTCGTGACATGCGGCCTTGTTTTATCATGCAATAACAGTACACCCTTTCGATTAACCGGAACTGGCTCCTTCTGAGGCGATGTCTGTTGTACACGTTCAAATTGCTGCGAATACAAGTCCGCAATGACCGTTTCGCCCGTTGGAAGCAACTCATAGTGAAGCACTTGATGTCAAGTCCACCAGTCACAAAGCATAATCTTGCTTGGGTGCATAGGTGGTCTTGCGCTGTGCGAAACAGTA
Organism: Trichonephila clavata; assembly: GCA_019973975.1. Lineage (NCBI taxonomy): Eukaryota > Metazoa > Arthropoda > Arachnida > Araneae > Nephilidae > Trichonephila > Trichonephila clavata. The sequence goes on from BMAO01014951.1 coordinate 69,837, forward strand.
TCCTGGGGTGACAACCAATGTTTGCAACGCTTGGATGTGTTATACAGGACCCACTTCTTGTCACTGGTCAGCACCCGATAGAATATGGATGCGCTACGGTGGCGAGACAGCAACGATAAACGATAAACAGGCTGCCACTCGTTGTTACTTATGGACTTCCAACAGCGTGTGAGGAACCCACTTGGGCAGCCTGTACGTCTTACCTAAGCGATGCAGATGAAGTCTAACCATTTCACTGGAAGTGTTCAACTCTTTGGCAAGTTCACCACAAGTTTGACTACTGTCTTCCTCAATGGCCACCTGCAGGGCTTCGTCATCCAATGCCTGTGGTCGTTCAGTTCGAGCTTTATCACAGAGGAACAAATCTTCCGACCTGAATTTTTGATACCAATGCTTTGCCATACGTTCATTGACAGCATTATCCCCAAACGCTTGACATATTCGGCTACTTGATGCAGCGGCTGATAAGCACACTTCGAAGTCGTAAAGTAAACCTGTGAGTTAGGTTGGACTTCTTAACGATAGATGGTGACACCACATATCTCCACTTCCACAATTTTGGCAATTAACGGAAGGGGAGGGAAATATTCTCCAGCCCCCTGCCGTGGGTAGCCTAGTGGTTAGAGCATCGGACTCCAGACCCGAGGGCCTGGGTTCGATGCCCGATGCCACTAAATACCACCGAGTATAGACAGTATAGACGGAGTACGTGCTCGTTAAATCACTGGGTCCGAAAATCTTGTGGGCGGTCGCAGCAGAAACCACGAGTGCAGGGGGCTGGAGAATATTTCCCTCCCCTTCAGTTCCATGCCAAAATTGTAGAAGTGGAGATAGGTGGTGTTATCGTTAAGAAGTCTAACCTGTCTCACAGGCAATGGCAACTTTCATTCCTTCCCTGCAGGAAGGACACGACAACAAGTTTAACTTTATTGTTAACTATATTTATACCTTTTAATTCAAATTAAGCTCCCAGCGTAATATGTTTCAGTTTGAAAATTTACAATATACTTCCATATAATCTTGATACACTATTTAAATTTTGAAAGACTTGTCGAGTGGAAAAAAATTTGAAAGAAAAGGACTCTACTGATTTTAACGAAATGCATTTAAACAAACACAGAACTAAAAATATTTTCAAAAAGGAAATGAAAATACATTTAGTTGCCTGAAAATTAATTTAATTTGGTAAATTATGTATAACTTTCTTCGGGGAATCGCCATTTTCTTCTTTGTGTGTGTACTGGGAAATTCCCTTCACATTGAAAGGGAAATATGCACGTAATTTAATCAGTACCGTAATGTCACTTTATTAGACGAACATTTCACGACCCCACTTGCTATTTTTGAAGTCCAGGGGTAACAGAGTGGCAAGATGGGTCATTGTATTCTTCAAAGTGAACCCGTATTCTCTTCTCTCACGCCCGGGGAAAATTAGATTTTGAGCTGACTCTGGAAACTGCCTTGATGTTACCATACATTTTCCTTCTCCGATACCCAGATGGTTTTTCCTTCACAACGAGTTATAAAAAGGACACAGTTATATGGCTTCCATCAATTATTTCGTTCCTTCTCAAAAAATGGAATGAGTGTTTGCCTGTTGTAAGGAAGAAGCATTCAGAAGTGTCAAAATGACAGGGCGACTGATAGGCCCTCCATATGCACCATGAAACGCCACGACCTAGATTATCTCAGTCGCGACAGACTTTTACGGAAGATGGTCATCGAGAGATCTTAGAACGGCAATTTTTGCTTGAACTCTTCACCAGCGAATTTGTGTGTGTGTGTGTACAGATTTATAAACTAGAAATCTTAATATACTGGAGTTTTTTTTATCAGTTCTGTAAATAAAATTATATTTGGCCAAAGTTGTGTGATATCTCTCACTTGCCAGAAATTGAATAACTTTGGTGGTTCATGACATTATAGTATTAATTATATAAGCAATCCTCCGTTAAAGTTTAACAATGTATGTTGGATATTAAAATCTGTAGCATGTCATTTAGTTTTTGCTATTTTAATTTTTAACTTCAGTTTGCGCACGCTTTTCTACATAAGAATGAATTGATTGTTTTGTCACATTCTAAACCAGCACGAGGACTAACGGTGACGAGTCTCATGAGTAACTAGCTGCATGGCTTGGTGTTGCACGAGCTCTCTCTACTTTTACAGTATTCTCTTCTCAATATCAGTTCTTCCAGGGGTGGGTGTGATTTCTATATTAATATGCCATTAAAATTCTCTTTCTTGATTTTTTTTTACTTCTTTGCCCCGTTGTACAGGTTTTACCCCTAGCCTTTTACTCAGCGTTGCACGGGCTTTTACCGAGTATATATAACTTAATCCTCATTGGGAATTTCCTCTTTCCTTCATGACGCTAGCACTTCTCTCTCTCTCTCTCTCTCTATGTGTGTGTGTGTGTGTAAGAACGCGATGGGAGTTATTTCTGTATTTATGTCATTAAAATTCCATTTTCTGAAATTTTCTCCACTTCCGAGTTTTTTAGCTGCATAATCCGGGGTTGCAAGGGTTTTTCCCTTCCCTCACGACGCCGGAATTTCTGTGTGTGTGTGTTTGTACACTGCCGATGTGAGGGATTTCTATATTTATGTCATTAATAATCATTTAGTTCAGAGGTTCCCAAACATTTTTATCTCATAGACCCCTTGCAAAGTATTTTGATTTGGGGTAGACCCCTGTTTACCTAATATTGAATTTTTGCAAATTTATCAACTTTAATTACTTTCTTTCAGCTGGTCTGGAACAGCTTTAAAATTTTTAAATTTCTAACTGTAGTAAAATAAAGTGATTAAAATCTAGGAAACATATGTTAATTAATTAAATAAAAATTAAATGAATATATAAAATAACTGAGCAGTAAACAAATGCTTTTAATGGGAGGGATGAATCTGGTGCTTCAATAACCAAATTCCAAAATTTGGCATCAATCTTGTCAGGTTTAACTCTAAATCTCCTTGGTTAGTGGAGTCCAGTCTTTTGTTTCTCTCTCTGTCTTTGAAATTGACAACCGCGCTGAAACTCCTTCTAATTAGGAAAAGCAATTAAAAATATTCTCAAGAAGTTCCATAGTTCGGTATAAATAACAGGTCTAACTTTGAAATGATGGTCCCTGTTTTAAAATGTATGTAGTCACCTTTTAAGAACACCAATCAACCTCATTAAATTTAGTAAATAAATCTGCCAAATAGGTAAAATAGGGTCTCCACTTGATTAAATTTTATTTTAAAATTAGTCACGACCTCTGGTTTAATGCGAGCCACAATTGCAGACCCCAATTAAATCTCATGGACTCCCAAACTATTTTGTTGCTGACGTGGACCCCTTGCAGGTTGTCATAGACCCCTGGAGGTCTATATAGACCATTTGGGAATCACTGATTTAGTTTCTGCATTGACCGTTCTTTCTCTATTTTTGTAAATTTTCCCTTCCCTTCACAAAATTAGCACTTCTAATAGTCTTTTTCAATTCTTACTTTTACAATTCACTCTCTTCCTCTTTCTTTCTCTCTCAATATATATTCAATCGTTAACAAAATGTTTTCTGTTCATCCATTCCCTTCCTACCCTAACATCAGAACTTTAAGTTGAGATTTGAATTTATAGCCCTTCTATTTCTCACAAAGGACACAGAAAAGTGACATTGATGCTCTTTCCAGGAGCTGTTGGGGAGCATAATCAAACTTTAATTTAATATTTCGCAAAATAAACAATTTCGCGAAACAAAATATCCCCCTTCTTCCCCACGAATAGTATTAAAACAAATCTCATTTCCCCCAATCCTTCATATATCATATGCGAAAACTTTATCATTGACATTTTATAAGCAACCAAGCATTTTCGAAACATCTCAGATTTTTAAAACATATGGATATTTCGTTATCTGCCTCATTTTGTATATATAATGTATGCACAGTCCTTTGAGTTCATTACAATAAAGTTGGAAACACATTCCAGAAACCAGAAGCACAGTCTACATGATTATTTAATTTATCAAGGGAGGCGTTATGATGGGGAAAATCAATTTCACTGGACACGTCTCATTATATCGTTCCCTAGACGCAACTATTATCCGGTCTTCCAGAGAGATGGAAAACAGGAAATAAAATGAATTAATAGAACGACCATCAGCATTCAAGTTATAATTTTGACAAAGAGGTTACACTACTTTGTATCTAAATAAAAATACTTTTCTGAGCATTAATAACTGGGAATGTATGCTTAAGTATGCTTAAACATATACTTAACTAGTAACGCATAAATAATTATTGTATGAAATGTTTATTTAGGTAGATGCAGTGTTGCTACATTAGCCAGAAGAATAAGTATGTTGTTGCAAATACTATTTTTATATTAAAGCATTGAATCATTTAATCTGATACAAATATATGTTTCTTACACTTGGTTGCAACATACAGAATAAATAATATAGGATACACTTTTAAGTATCATATATTTCAGAATATAAGCCCCAAAAGTGCATTTTTGAAGGGATAAATTCTTTAGACGCGTTTCGCTGGAAAGTGAACTTGAATGAAGCGTCACGCTCGGGAATGTAACTCTCATTCAGGTTTTTTCGTCTTTCGTCGGAAATCCTCTTTAGTCAGGGTCGGTGAAGATTCAATAGTCCGCGACATAAACACCCCTAAAAAGAATTCACGTGGCCAAAAGTAAGGTGTTTTGCCCGGGTTTTAAGTAATACTCAGCCTTAGCTCTTGTGTGCTTATTTTGTTAGAAATTTGTTTCCCAAAAGATGAACAGTTGAATAATGGCAATCCGTAGGAAATTTTAAAATAAATCAGATTATATTTATGTAGAACAGTATCAAGTTCTTTAATGTACATAGCGGGTCACTGATTGCGTAATATAAAATTCGAATGATCCGATTGCAAATATATATTTGTTGTAGATAGAAAAATCAATTTCGATTCACAAAATGTTGAAGGGACAAAATATTTGAGTCTTCTAGATAGAGAAGGTTTAAAAATGCCCACAGATATTGTTATGAAAATCATTTCAACGCAACATTTTATTTTTAATTTGTTATTATGGGAAAAGATTAGAGTCAAAATATCTTAAAGTTGATTGAAAATGATCTTGCTTTATAAGCATAACAGAAGCATACCTGGAATTACATGAATTGTGGAATGTCTTGCATTCGATTCGTTCATGTTCTGTAAACTGTAAAACACCTGCATCTTCATATTTTTGAAAAAAAAATATTCATTACATTTGGGAATATATGCTTAAAAAATTATTCAAAATAGCGCAGTAAAGAAATTTTAATGGCGCAGGATAATCGAAAAATGAAAAAAAAAATCCCTATTTTTTATTTAAATGTTCAATTATCGATTCGTATTTTTTTCAATGTGTGCATGTATTTCCTTATAATTGATTTCTTATACTGCATAGAGAATGGGCGTAGCATCAAATACTACAGAATCATTTGGGCTTAATCAGTCATGTATCGGGGAAATTTATGCAGTGAAATGTAGAGCAGAAAAAGGACAAATAATTCCAATGGTTGCTATTTATATTTCACTAAATCAAAGTGTAAAGAAAATGATCGAATTCACAAAAATTAAGTTGCCTACTGAAACCGGATTGGTTCTTCGGAAAAAATTATCTATGGTGGTAATTTTAATGTAGGTGGGGATTTTAATGTAGGTTTTTTTTTAAAAAAGACAAATCAAAAACATTAGTTGGAAAAGAAATCACGCATATGAGCAAGAGTAGGTGATTTTTAAATGACGCTGCACAGTAAGCCACCAGATGGAAGCGGACTATTGGGGATGGTTCTTGTAATTTTGAACTGCTGTCAAATGACTATAACGACACCTGTATCTGCACCTCATTCTCCTAACTTCCACGCTAGTTCAACGCGAGGACTTTGAGCTACAAATGATTTAACCCCTTAACTGTCGATTTACAGTTACAGTAATTGCACTCCAATTCCAATGTTTTTCATATAGCACTGAGGATGTGGCGTATTGGAGGAAACGAAAGGCGAAAATAAACAATTTTTTCTATGAAATAATTAAATACTTCTATACCATGTAAAGATAATTTTATTGCACTCCACAGCCCTAAGAATAGTTTTAACTGATAACAATGCATAGAAAATAATTGTATTTCGGAATGACGTATATATACGTTCAAGGCACACCACTGGATGGGTGAGATGGATATATACGCTGGTGGAAGTTAAGGGGTTAACGTGAAGTAAATTCGGAATTTTTAAACTGGAAATTTACATTTATAGTTAACAGATCAGTATTCCTGAAAGAGGGAGATCTTAGTTTTAAAAAAAAACAGTTTTTTAATTAATACGTTCAAAAAGAATATATTTTTGTTGAAAAAAGTATAAAGTAGGTTATAATCAATGAACAGACGTGAGAACTGTTGAAATTCACTTTTGAGGAAATAAAAATCCAAACTTGATCCGAAGTTTTCAAGATTCTTGAAAAGTATTAACATTTCTTCTTTTTTTATTTCTCTTACTTTCCTTTTAAAAATAGGATGGCGTAAGAGGACAGAAATGCAAAATTTATGATTCTCGAAATCGAAAATTATGCTTCTTGTTACAGAAATGCAATCCAGATGAGAAGTCGAAAAAATACGTTCATTTGCAGTTTTTTACCCGAGAAACTTCGTAGAAAAAATAACATTTCAGAAGAAGGAATTTTTATTTACTTTTATTTTTTCTTTATTAGTGATAAAGTTTTCTTGCTGTTGCTTTTGAGATTTTGTACCTGTTTTTTGAAACTCGTTATTTTGAATAAGATTCAGAAAATAAGTTTCAATTCAGGCCTTTCGGTAAAATGCTTATCAATTTATTTCTTTTTTTATGTATATATTTGTGTACATTTTTAAATAACATTTCTATTATTACTAATACTTTTAATTTTCGATTATATTACTCAAACTCTTCAAACAATTTCTACAGAATTATTCAACGGAAATTAGAAGGATGGAAGGATGCTTAAAGTTGAATTTCCAATTAAATTATTGTCTTACTTCATATTGTTAAGATTTCCTTAACGAGTTTTCATTGTAACCGCCAGAGGGCGTGTGAACGCTTATGTAAGTAAAAGACTTTGTTTATTTGTCGATACTCTGTATTTCCGAATGTTGCTCACCAAGCCTTGAAGGTAGCCAGACATATAATATTGAATAATACTAATTTTTTTGTTAAGAATTGATCTATATATTATTTATGCTTCTCATTTAATGTCTGTCTATGATATTAAATGTATATAAAGTACAAAGAAACTGATTACAGTATGTATATTTTTGGTTTTTAAGTTCTCATCTTTGAGATAATAGTTGCAAACTTAGATCCAAAACTACATGGGCTTTCCAAAGTGTGAGGTTGTTTGTGTCTATCTGAAATAAAGCTTAACATATAGAAATATTTCTGCATGTTCTTTGTCATTATTCTTGTTCCTTAGGCGGCCACAATAACAGATTTGTCACTATTACGAACAAGTAGCTGACGTTTATATCGAATCCTGGGTTAGATTTTTAATACAAACGAAGACTTCCATGTAAAGGGCTTGATGCACATTACAACTTTGAAGCTCAAAATCCTCACATCACTTCACCATGACTTAAAATTATAGAGGGTACGGAACACAAAATTTCTAATACTATTTTGAGGATTCAAAATTGATCGATGGTAGTTTTATTTCTGATTTTTTGACGCTTTGAAAGTTCTCCTCGTTGTGGGATTTATAGAAATTAAATATATTGGGGTATGAAGTCCTGATGTTTGTGATGATGGTTGTAGATTTAGGTACAGTAATTATCGCTTGATTCGCCTAGAATTTACAAAAACCTTCCGAAGCCTGAGGCTGTTAGTGTCTTTCTGAAATATATTTTAAGATATTTGAATATTTTTGTTCGTCGTAGTGTTATTCGTGTACATTACAAGACCACAATAGCCGAGTAGTCATGACGACGAATTCGTGGCTAGCATTTCTTTCAAGGGTCAAGGATTAGAGCAGGGGTACTCAACATTTTCCCCTCCGTACCGCAAACACATGAGAGTTATTTTACGCGGGCCACAAAATGTTAAGATAATAAAAAAAAAAACACTATGAGACCAAGAATAAGTTGGGCAAAGCTAAATTGATTAAAATACTAAAACTCATTTAGGGGTTTTATTTTTATACTGTATTAATCTTTATCAAACACACAAAAATGAAAATACTTAGTTATGCATTTTTTATTGAGTTATGGGATAATTTCGATTTCCTTTCATCCATGACCAAACCTCTTGATTACATTCTACTATAAAAAAAAACAAATTATTGCGATATTCATAGATTTAATTGCTCGATTGATATAATTTTCAACTAAGTACATTGTTCTCTAATAAATGAATTTCTTAGTGCAATGCAGCATAACTAGATCACTCAAAAAATGCCGTTGGCCCGCATGCGGCCTACAGGATGCAAGTTGAGTACCACTGAGTTACAGTCTTAAGGTGTTTAAAGATGCGCCGTGTAAAAAGGCTGATGTCCTTAAAATCTGCCGAGGGTCTAAGTTCTCATTTTTATGACGTTTGATTATTTGGCGAATTTGTTGCCACAGCTCAGATCCTTATCACGTGAACATGATGTAACAATTAACAGATGTGTCTCCAATAAACCTCACGTGACTTCTGAGTGCTACATTTAATTCATAAAATCAATCGTATACATTATAAATGACTTTTTAAACAAAGTTAGGAGCTATTTAAACAGATAAATGAATCATATATGTGCTGAATGCTTACAAAATCCAGTTTCAAAACATTCTACTGTTAAGAAACAACTGGTACAATAAATTAATTCAGAAGAGATTTATTAATTAATTTGTCAAAATGGTAGAATCTTTTGGTGCAAATTTTTAATAGTAATATTGATTTAAAAAACAATCTTTTCTTTTTAATTCTCATGTACTTTTTTATATATGAAATTGATATTTGATTGCTGATGAATTAATATGCATATAAAATTTCAAATAAATAAAAGTTAGCTTTTAAAAAACTTTCCATGCCCTATTCTACTAATATATTTTTTCTTTAAAGATTTAAAGGTTCCGAAAGGAATGTTTTAATTATTATAATTGGGGCTAATAAAGTTTAAATTCATACTTTAATCAAACAAAAGAGTCTTAAAACAATATTAGTATTTATTTTACTAATTTTGGTTTAATGTGATCACCCTCCTCCCTCCCAAAAATCTTTTATGTCCACTTTCAAATACTGATCAATATTTCCTTTCCTTTTTTTCTTAAGGCATGCGACTAGGTTTGGAAACGAATTTCTCAGAAATTGATTTTCAGAAAAGCTTTCTTGTTTTAGGCATTATAAAGAGTATTTAAGTCATAATTATTAAGTAAATAATATGTATTATCCTTTAGTTTTGAAATAAATGCTATCTGTATGAAATTTTCGCAAATGTTTCAAATTGAAGAAAAACGCTATAAATAAAAATACATTGGACATAAAGCAATTTTAATTTCATTGATATACTTCTTAATCCCTTTGAATTGTCACAAATCGCATTTTAAAAATTATTCTCTAAGATATAAATATTTTATAAGCATTTAAATTTGATGTTAAAGAATTTTCGTCGTAATTACCGTATGTTCTAAGCTAAAAACTCAGTAAAATATGATTAAATGTACCTATCTTAAAACCTGAAATGTGTGGCACTCAGAAGGGTTCATAGCATATATGCTATAAATTTCATTGAATTTGTTTGCAAATTATAGTGAAAATTTCTTTCTACAAAAAACACATTAAAAGAAGCATTCTTTAAGCTGAATAAAATAAATGCTATAAAAACAACTTAAAAAACTCTCTAGTATTATATATATTATTCATTTTCCCCAAATTTTTAGCCTGAAGTACAAAAAATTACTATTTTAGGAAAAGCCAACATTTAAGGCTATTGTGACTGAATGTAGATTTTTCAGCAAAGAGAAAAAAATTAAAAAGCATGCGTTGTAAACATTAAAAGAGAATTTTATAACACTTTTGCATTTGTAAAAACACATTAGTATTTTGTTTCTGGGGGGATAAATTTCAAAGCATGAGATATAAAGAGACCAACATCACAGGTAACAAACAGTACAGGTCCCTCATCACTGCTCAAAGATTCACTAACGGAACTTTAAAAAAAATCAGTTACTTCTGAATCGCTCTCAGATCCATTTATGCTTAAAGTAGAACTCGATTCACTTATTGACTAATTCCATATTGTATTCAATATTAAAAAATATATATATTTTATTACATAACGCAGCCCACGTGTATTCACGAAGAGCGGAACTAAGTAATTGAGCTAAGGTTATAAAAACATATCTCTAATATATATGTTTGATTGTGCTAACATCTAGTTAAAATTTTTTTTTTAAATATCTATAAACAAGTTACAAATAATCTAGTACTGTGATCTAGTGAGAAATAAACACGATTCCGGACCAAAGAAATAGATAGTTTTTATCTTTTTAGCGCGTTACTTTTGAACACTCCAGCCCGGAAATATCACAAACGTGAGAAAAAAAAATAGATGGGGAAATTTCCCCTCCTGAGTTTGACGGTAGCCAGAAGGAAGGGGTTAAGAAATATCACAAATTCTGAAAATATTTTCTCTGCTACCAAGGAACCTAAATTAATTGTAAAGATGGATATATTGTTTCTAATCTCATTTCCCATATTAATTACACTCCAACACACACTTTCAACAAAAAATTTCCAAGTGTAACCAATCCATGCAATTTTTCTGTCTCTCTCCATATACAAATGCACAATTCTTATGTCTCTCCTCTCATTCATTGCTGATATACTTCTCTCTCTACTAGAGATGCAAGTGTATTACACAAAAGTATTGAAAAATAACATTTTATCTCATAAAGATATATATCAACCCAAATATTCTTGAGGTAAAACACAAAGGAATATATTTGATTTTTAGAACCTTTTTACTTTTCAAGGAATTGAAAAAAGTCTGTAAAGAAAATGAGACACTAATAACGTTTCTGGAAAGTCATTTAAGAAAGCTTCGAAGAGAAGGGAAGAAAAAAATAATTGAACCTAGAAATTTAAAATAAGATGTAAAGTTGTTTATTATTATACTGTTATTTGCGTTTTTTTGTGATTCTTTTTTGTGTGAATTATCCATTTTTTCCTCTTTAATTTCTTTTAATTTCAAATAGATCAACGCATCTTAAACTTTCGATCGTTGTGTCATCCCTTTATGTATTAACCTGAAATCACTCATCCTTATAATTTTGAAAACTATCTCCGTGGCCAAAAATTCTTTGCTTTTTTCATTGGGAAACAATTCAGTGATCTAGTCCAGGATGAAACATCTTTCAATTTTTCCATGAGGCTTTTCAGTCAGTAAAAGAGATAAATCTTAACGTTGCATAAAATACCCCATGGATCTCCTAGGAAAACGTTAGGGTTACCTAGGAACCCACAGACCACAGTTTAAGAATCATTGAAATACATAATTTTAGTCCACATTTAGCCTCCTTTTTTGCACACTCATTTGTCTTTGTTGACGTGAACAATTTCCTAAAATTCCTTTGCCTAATTTTCGTACATATTTTTATAAATATATGTAATTAAATACAAATTTTTTATAAGAAATAAAAATGAGTTGAACACAATTAGTTTCAATTGGAAACACTGAAGGATTATAAAATGTAATTTTAAAATGTTATAGCCAGAAATATTCGGTAGGATACTTACATTTCTACGAGAAATAATGTTCACAGTTATGATGTAAATTGATGATAAAATACATTAATGGTCCATCATATACTATACAGTTCGAATTAATTGAGACAAACATATTTTCTTGTCTGAGTTAGTATGTGGTCAACAGTGATTTTCCAAACTGCTACAAATTGGTTATATATGCCTCGATGTAGTGTAGCGGATTGACCTTGATTGTAATTTACTCGTTTGACTGTTTTTAGTGTATCAGTAGCTCAGTTGTGGGCATTTCAGTGCGTCAATTGGTGGTTCTAATTTTGCGCTCCGTGTAACACTTTTGCTTGTTCAAAGATGGATAACACTCTGAAGAAACGTTCTAAAATAATCGCTTGGATTGAGCCCACTTTTATAACTGCAAGAGATATAGCTACGGCAGTTGGTTCGGAAAAATTAAATGTTTCAAGAATTCCAATGGCATTTCAAGTTTCCGGAACATCCTCTCTAAAATGAAAAGGAAAATGTGGGTGTCAACGAAAAACTATTCAAAGAACTGATAAAATTCTAATTTGAAATTGCAAAATAAATCCGAAGAAGACAAGCATACACCTTCGAAAGGATTTATTAGAGTATAGTGTTGAAGCGAATACCTAAATTGTACGCAAAGGCTTCTGGAAGTTTATCGTAAGGCAACATGTTCATATACAAAGCAACTTTTAACTCAAAAAATGATGAAAAACTGTTTAGTATGGCCCAAAAAATACCAGTCTTGGACTGTTAGCGATTAAAAAAGGTAATATTTTCAGTGATGAAACACATTTATTTGTGCAGGGATACAAATCAAGTGCTATAAGACAAAGTGAAGGAGAAACTCTGTAACCAGATCCAATCCAACAGACTGTAAGACATCCTTCTGAAGAGATATTTTTTTTGGGGGGGGGAGGGATTTTCACACAACAAATGGCACTGTAAATTTAATTCCTCTTAAAGGCGTGATGATTTCTTTCAAATACATAGAAATATTAAGTAGTAGGATTGTTCAATTCATGACAACATTTGACAGATCATTTCAACAGGACTTGACTCTTTGTCACAATTCGATATCAGTCTAGAGTTTTAGCGGGAAAATAAAATACAAGTGCTTGTTTGGTTTGGTAACTCACCAGACACAAATAATTTTGAGAAATTATGGCGCATTGTCAAGAATCGCTTAGCTAAGATGAATTGCACAACAGAACAGATGAAAATGAATTGCTGTACAAGTGATGTCCTCAATGATAAAGCCAAGAAATGACATGTTCGATACACTTGCGGATTTAATGCCAAAACGTGTTCAAGAGGTCATTTCTGCTAAAAGAGGACATACTTCGTACTAATATAAAGACTTTTCGGTCAACTTAAGATATTTAATGATTAAAAGCTAAGGTTTTAGAAAAAAATCGTTTTTTCCCGTTTGTCCCAATTCATTCTAACAGTGTAGTACATACAATACATTTAATATTTCCTTATTTTCCAAGGTAATCCCCGAATATCAACAAGTATGACGCATTCTAAAAGAGAAAAGAATTGTTTCTGTATTCTCCTAAACCAATCTAAACATTTAAAACCATCATAATTTATGTACAAGTAAGATTAATAATGCACGACAATAAAGTTCTGAAATTCCTTAAGGGATAAAGACATAAATTATATATTCAAGGTGCCCAGAAACACCCTTTGGATTATTTAATTTACTGGAGGAGGTAATACGATAGGGAAGATCTCGACATGCATGCATTAATTACTATATACAATATCATCGGAGCTTTATCATATCCGTAAGAATAGTTATTAACTGTGATTGATTAGGCTCAAAGAAAATCTTTAACACAACGTAAGATGAGTGATAGAATACGAATTCTTCAGATTTACTTCTTTTTAATTTAACAATTTTAAGTAAAAATCATTTAACACAAAACTGAGTGAT
>BMAO01014952.1:0-72327 GCA_019973975.1 Trichonephila clavata
GCATTTGCCTCCTGCTGCAGACATTTAATATTTTTAGGTGTTACATTATCCATCTCAGCCGACGCTATTGTCAGTTGTGATTGAATTCTGATATCTGTCGTCCATTACATTACCTATCTGATAATTTACTACATCAAGGCTCGATGCAAACATCACATTCAGTAAAGGCTTTATCCATGCTATTTTCCTAATTTCCTATACTTTATTGGGTTAGACAGCCGACCAGTGCCAATTGACACCAGACGATTTCTTCATTGGGGAAAAGTTTTTCTGTTTGCATATGCACATGCCGCTGGGTTGTTGGCAAATACCCCTCCATCAACTAATACTCTTTTTTCTTGCTTAACTTCTAAATACTTAGGTGCAAAGTATGTTGGGGCTGCTGTTGTGGCTCTTAGTACATCTTTTAATTGAAAATTCCTTCCTCTTTCCAACTTTTAAAGAAAAATGGAGTTATTGTGAATATCATAACTTGTAATCAGTACCTTACTTAAAGTGTTTTTAGAATATCGTCACCAAAATACTTCTCCAGTATCGACTCGATGTTTTCATGGGTATTGTGCGCAGTTAAACCAAGATAGTATTGATTGCCTAAAAAATGAAGACTTGAAAGCTAAAGCTCAACTTCATTTGCAGAGTACTGAGGTTTTCCTTGATCATCTTTCTTGCACAACCCAGCTACAACAATGCCACCAGTTGAAGTGCCTGCCATTAGATCAAAGATTTGAGAAATAGGCTTCCTTGCTCTCTTTTCTATTTCTGCTAATATTATCGCTGGTATTATTCCTCTTATGCCTCCGCCGTCAACGGACAAGATATATCTAGTCATTGTGAAATTCAGTCGTTATTTGTGTTTGTGAATAGCTTCAAGTTCATTGACTTCTTCAGTGAGGTTTTTCACTCTCTCTTCAAGTCGATAAACTATTTCTATTAGTCCTTGGTTTTTTTCTATAAATTTATCATGGATGTGAACCCGTAAATCCAGCTTGGCAAGCCACCATATCGCCGCTACCGTCTGTATTAACATCGTTAGTATTACTGCTATTGGAATCTTTTGATTTTGCATAATTTAGTAATTTATTGTAGATAATTGTTGAAAATTTGTACTGTGTGTTGTACGTACGGGTTATTGTCCTGGCGTATACTGCTTTTCTGCGTTATACAATAGATCTATAATTTCTTTATAAGGCTTATTAATATTTTCATTAATTTAACGACATTACAGTTACTCTGCCTCTAGCTAAGTCTCTTGGTGTCTTTTCCCTAAATTTCTTTGGTATTTGGATTTGCCCCTTTTGTAACAAGAATTTGACAATTTCTAAATTACCTTGCTCTGCAGCATAGTGCAAAACTGTTCTGTTATTTAAGCTACCGCTTGTAGAATTAATATCAACTTTCTCTCCTACCAAAAATTGAACAACTTCCAGGCACTCTTTTTTTGTAGCATACTCCAATAACCTTTCTCCGGAACCTTGATGAATATTTACTAAGTTTTTTCTTACCAAAGATTTCACAACCTCTTGACTACAATCTCCAACAGCAATCCACAATATCGATTCATAATTCTCAGAGGCTTTAGCGTTTTGCTAACTTAAGTTTGCTATCATAACTAGCGAAGAGACCAATAACCCAAAGAACAAGGCATATTATCAGCCCCATAACAATAGCTTTACCTGATGGTATAATACTTGGACCTGGGCCTGAAGTTGCACGAAGAAACCGTCTTAAATGCTTGTTCATATATATCTATATCATTTCTGCTTAGCATTAGACTATCACTGAATTAAGTTTCCCTTAATTAACTTTGCTTCTTGCTGCTTCCACCGTAGTTTGGTATCCTCTACTGTCTAGAATATGTCCTGCTCTATCAATTACCCATTCACCATCTATATCTTGATTGAACCCTACAAGATTAAGTTTTGCCTCTGCACATAACTCTGGATTACCTGGTATTGTCATCTCTAGATTCTCATTATTACGCTGTAATTGTTTAAATCTGGCTTTTGCTACATTAATTGCTGATTCTGCATTTGGATAAATCGTCTGTATGGCGTAACTTGGTTCACCGCCGCCTACTGTTTCTGATATTTGCTCTCCCTTTTCATAACTATGCCATTTTGCTATCACTGAATTATATTTATCACGTACAGTAAAATGCACTTTCCAATTGATTGTATCTTGAGGTCTAATAGTCGTTGTTCCTAAAGCTTTTCCTGTTGCTGATTTTGCTGCACCTTTTGGAATAAATAATATATATCCTCCTGCTAATTTTGCCATAGCTTCTCGCTCTATAGCTATCCTAGTTAATAAATTTATATCACTTTCCTCAGTCTGATCAATGTGTGGTATCAATATATCTTTAAATTCTTCAGCAACTTTGTGCCCATATCCATGTTTATTTGCTATTTCTTTGACTAAATCACCCAGTGTAATCTGGTGCCATTCCCTAGATGCTTTTTCCTTTAGTGATATCATCAAATTTGTTGCATGAGCTTTGATCGTTAAGGTTTTTGGTGGACTTTGTACTGTAACTTCATTGACTGTATATACACCTATGGGTAGTATTCCTGTTTCTCTATATCCCAAAGCAATCTTTAGCTCTTTTGGAACCTTTATGTTATCATCCCTGTAATCGACACATATTTCAGCCACATCTTCTATAGTCCCTGATTCATCAGTAACATGCATTGACACCAAGCGATCTTTTGCTAATTCATACCCTTCAATGATAAACTCTGGTTGCATCTTATCCCCAAATCTTTAAGACTGATTTTTGTAGAGGTTTCTCAATTATAGGCAGCTTAATTTTCAGTCCTGCTGGTAAAAAGCTTCCATATTCCGCAAGTCCAGGATTTTTTTCCAAGACCACTTCTACTGCTCCTGAAGTAAATCCATAGTGTTGCCAGCAAATATAGTCCAACATGTCCTTCTCTTTTGTCGAGTAATATATAGTCATGAATAGCGCCTCAAACTTAAATTAAATTCAACTTTCTTTGGTAACCCGCAAGGGAAAAATGACGTTAGCTTTTCTTCAAAACGAGTAATTACAAATCGTCCCAAAATATTTCCCATGCCATCAACTAAAGTGCGGGGTATTTGGTTTGCCTCTGCTTCTTTCATATCCTTTAATTCACTTAAATTATTGAGATAAATAACCCCTTCTATATCTATATTTTCTGCCCCTTGACCAATATTCTGTAGCAATGGTTTGCCAATACATTCGACCACACTCCAACGCTTCTCCTTGCTGTACTTTAAGCTTGTTGGGGAAATTTTATATGGACCAAGGGATAGCATCAGTAAATAGGATCTACCGTATCAAACATAACATCTCTTGATTTTTCTCTTATCCTTTTTATTACTTCATCTGCAAGACTACGAACATCTTGATTTGGCTCTGCTTTAATGCTGATAGTGTAATTATTAGTGATGTTCTGAGTTTTATTCATAGTTTTTTGTTCTTTATTTTCAAACTTACTCCTTGCAAAGTCTGCAAATATCTTATCATTATCGCTCTCTGTGGACTTTTTCTCCTCAATAAGGCTTTTGACTCTGAAGCTATTCTTATTTCTCTTGGAAAATTCTTTAATTATACTGTTATTCAACAGAGGATTTCCATTGCTGAGAATGCTGCTCTTAAGGGGGGTATGTATTTCAGTAACGATACTTTTTCTTTTTTCAAATTCTTTCAGCGGACTGTTTTCAAATACTTTTCCAAATATACTACCAACAGTATTTCCCAGCCATGAAAACATCTCTCCGATGGGTTTTATTATCGATTTTACATACTCCCAAATACTGGAGAAAAAGCCCTTTACCTTTTGCCAGTTAGATATAACAAGTATCGCACCAGATGCAAGTAAGGCAATAATAGCCCCTATAGGGTTGCTCACAATTGCTGCTGTCAAAAATCTCATTCCTGCTGCTACTGCAGGTAGAGCTGATGATAGTAGAGGAAAAGCTTTCGTTGCTAAGCTCAAAGTTGTAGCTTTTAAAACACTCAGCCCAGTAATTACCACTGGAATAGCATATGACGATAATGATATCAGTGCTGGCTTAACTACCCCATGCAAAATAACTGAGAAAGCAAGCATTCCACCTCTAACTAAATTCCATGCATAACCACCACTTACTACTAGAACTTTTAGGCCTATTAGTGCTGTTATGACACTCATTATTCCTGTAGTAATAACTGGAAACTTTTCTGCAAACCGAGCTATGGGGTTAGTTATCTCTCTTAAAAGACTACTCATCCACTTTAGAGGAGGTAGCATGACTGAGCCCAAGTTCATTCCTACTTCTGCTATCGCGTTTCTCAGTAGTCGTAAGTTATTTGCTGTAGTTGCTGCACGATTGTTAAACTCTTCTTGCATGGACTTTTCAAATTTTTTCTCGTCAGCTAAATTATTTATGGCATCTTTGTAATTCTTTAAGCTTCCAACTAGTAAAGCAATATCATCTTGATATTCTTGACCAAAGAGATTGAGAAGAATTTGCGAACGTTCCTGTTTATCTACCTTTTCCAGAGTTTCAAAAAAGTAAAGTAGTGCGTCTTGGCCATTTTCTCTAATCCTTTGTGTCATCTCTTCTGCAGTTATTCCCATGTCTTCCAATGCTGCTTTGAACTCTTTGCTCTGTCCCTCTGCAGTTTGAAGTTTGCTAAGTAGAGCATTTATTGCAGTAGCAGCTTTTGCTGGTTGTTTACCTAAACTAATGAAGGCATTTACTAAACTACTTGTTTCCTTAATATCAAGACCAAACTGTTTTGCAGTACCACCAACTATAGCAAGCGCTTTAACCATATCTCCTGCTTTAGCAGCACTGTTATCCGAAAGGTGATTTATAATATTACCTACTCTTTCCATACCTGCTACTTTAATCCCATAAACATTGGCAAGCTTAGCTATAGAATCGCCTGCTTCTTCTGCAGACATATCAAATGCTGTCGACATTTTAGCCACTGTTGTTGTAAATCCGATTAGCTCTTCCTTATCAATACCAAGTTGTCCACCGCTTGCAGCAATTTGAGCTAACTCAGCAGCAGATAGTGGTATCGTACGGGATAATTCCTTTAATGTCTGGCCAAATTCTATGGCTCCTTGGTTATGAGCTGCATCATCCTTAGCGAATCTCACTACTTTTTTAACATCAGCCATGGCACTCTCAAAGTCAATCGCAACTTTAATTGGCGCTGCAAGTGAAAGCCCTAGCCCTATAGTCTCCATTACTTGTGATCTATAATGCGCTTTTCTTGCTAAAGCATTTTGCTGTTTTTGTATCACAGATCCTAGTTTACTATATTTCCCTTTTAGCACTTCAATAGATGAACCAAGTTTATATTGATCACTTACTAATGACTTAATATTTCTTCCACTTTTTCTTACTTCTTCATTGAATGAATGCAAAGCATCTCTCTTTTTCAAATATGCTTCTTTTGCTTTTGTTGCGGAGGTTTTGGCCTTGTCAAACTCAGCTTTTAAAGTTTTGCTCGGTTTCTCTATTGCCTTCATTTGTTTAGCTAAAGATTTTACCTGATCCTCAAAACCTTTCCATGACCTCTTGCTAGTCAAAACATCATGACCCAACTGCTTAAATTTTGATACTGATTTTAAAGATGAGTCAAGCTTTCTTATATTCTCACCAAGACGAGTAAGTTGACTACTACTTCCTTTTATTACAGTATTAAAGCTACCATCTAAAACAGCTCCGATTTTTATAGATAATGTTGACATTTAAGCTCCTTTGCTGATTTGCTCCATGAAATAAATTCACTAATCTCCATTTCAAGTAAGTGCTCAACTCCACCACCAACGATAGAGCCAAGCACTAGTACTTCTAATCTCAAGTTTTTTGGATAATCGGTGAAAAAAAATCCTTTAATACCTCTTGCACTTTTACATAATCAGCAATATCTAACTCTTCAATTACTTCTTTTGCAACTGATGTCAAATTGGCAGTCAAAGTTACTTCCTTACTCAGATCACTACCATTAAGGCGTTCTATTGCTAGATAATCCCTTACTTTTGGACGTCTAACGGTAAGTTCTGAAACAGAAATTCCATCTACTGTTATTGGGTTGTTTAGTGTTATAGTTTGCATAAAATTCTCCTATAAAAAATAAAATCTTGTAAAACGTTTTTGATCAACATCTAAAAAATAGAATTCTAAAAATCCTCATATTCCAAGTACCGTCTGAAGTAGTACCATCTGATCAACACCATTTATCTTGCGAATCATGTTTTCAGCATCGATTTCTATTAATTCATTACCACCTATAGTAAGTTTATAGTAATGAGCAGCTACAGTGCATTTGAGAGTGGCTTTTTCAGCAGGTTTCCAGCTACCAAAATCAAATTCTTTGAATATGCCCCTTAAATTGATTATTACTCCTTCAATATCATTACTTCCACTGCCTTGTAATCCGCCCCTTAGCGTCAAAGAAACCGAATTTCCGTCTATTAAACCAAAGAGTCTAAAGAGCTCAGAGTCATATTCAGCAAAAGTAAACTCAGCTTCGAGCTTTTCCATGCCCATATCAATATTTATTGGAATATCCATACCACCAGCACGATACTCTTCTGTTTTTATGGTAAGTTTTGGCAAGGTTACTTCATCTATTTTTCCTGCGTAACCTCTACCATCAACAAATACGTTAAAATTCTTTAAAATCTTTGGTAACATTCTTCTCCCCCTTTTCTCCCCTTAATAAAATTTACGATATTGCGCCATTCACGAGATGCGAACGGAAAGTAATCTGTTCTGCTGGATATGGTGGTGTAAACTCAAAGTCAAAATACACTTTGCCGCTTGCAATGTTTGCCGGTGTATTGAGCTCTGGAGTTGCATAACATTTTCCGCTGATAATTGCCCCCTGTGCTTTCAGATGCGCAAGATAAGAATTCACCCCCTCAATCACATCATCTATATAAGTTTTGGTAATATTTCGATCAACTGCCCATAAGTGAGCCCGAAGTAGACTATCATTGATTAGATCTGCAGTACGCCTTACTGACAAAAAAGCCCATTTCGGATCATCTGAGCACGTCCTGTTTCCCCAGAGCTTGTAGCCATTTTGGTGGATTATCGTCGTTACTTCATTTTCATTTAAATGATTTGCTCTACAACTTGTATCACCTAAGGTAAAATCAATAGCTCTGCTTGTTCCAACAATACCGTTTATCTCTTTATTTGAAGGCGAATGCCAGAATCCTTGTTCACTATCTACTTTGGCTATTAAACCGGCTACAAATGGGCTTGATGGTTTTTCTTCCCCTTCAAAAACTTTAACCCATGGATCAACTACGTAAACTCTGCTACTGCCTACACTTTTTCTCCATTTTATTGCTTCTTCATCATTGGTATTTGGACCATCTGCTACTATTATTGCTCTTAGCTTTTCTGCTATAGGAATTAAAGCGCTAACCACTGGATTTCCAGCATCTCCAGATAATTGATGAGTAAACTGAGGTGCAATTAGTATTCTTGGCGCAACATGTACTATACTTTCACTGCTTAAGAACGCTTGAATCCCTTGATATCCCCCAGTTTCTTCATCAACTCCTCCAATGACATTTGCAGTTGTTTCTTCTTCTTTTAATTCTGGGTCACTGTTTTTGCTTTCTTCAACCCGAATAACTACTACTGTTGCACCAATTTGGGAAAAAATTGCATTAATAGCTGAAGGCAAAGTCCCAGATTGACCAAGTTTTGCTGCTTCTTTTAAGCTTCCTGCTATTAATATTGGTTTATTCAGTGGAAACTTTTGCTCGTCAGCATCAGGTGCAGTACCAATTACGCCAATTACCGATGATTTAGCTGTGCGTACTGTCCTTGCCCCAGAGGTAACCTCTATAACATTTACGCCATGTAGAAACTGTTCTGTCATCTTTTTCCCCTTTTCAACTTTCTTGCATTTTTTGTTTACAATCATCTAGCAAAGTTTGCAGCTCTTCCTTACTTTTAGCTTCACCGATTTCCCTTTCAGCTATATCCACCAATTCTTCGCATTTGATTATTGCTTTTTTCGCTCTTTTTGCTTTTTCCTGAATTATTCTTGCCATTTCTACTACTGAAATTCCCCGAACTTTTGCTAATGGCTCTATAATTTCTGCATCTTTCTTATTTATAGACTCTGGTGATGCTAAAATGTTCTCTGCGGCTTTTGCTTGTATTTCATACGACTTAAGCTTCTGATGAGAATATCCTGCGTATTTGTTAGTATAATTATTAAAATAAACACGGATGCTATCAAGTGCAGAAAGTTTCGCAGTTTCCAGTAATTCCAGCTCAATATCTTCTTGATTCCTCTCAACAATTTTCCCTCCTTCTGTTAAACAATAACTCTTTTGCCAGTCGAAATTTTCTGGCGCTTCATACCATCCTGTTGGCTTATTTTCAAGTATTGTTGTTTCTACTTGTTTATCATTCTCAAATCTAATATAGATAGACATTGTTTGTTACCTCCAGAGCTCATAGGTTTCAGATAATCCCGGACATTGCCAAGCTTTTAGCGTTCTCTCTACATCGATTTCAAGTCCTACAGTCAAAAAGTTGCTACGTATGTTATAAATTCCCCACTGGATAAATTGACCATAAGTGTATACATCACCTGAAAACGCACCTTCACTAACTTTTGTTCTGGAATGTAGATAAGATGATGTATAAAGTAATACTGCAACTGTTTTTCCTGCTGGAATTTCTACATTCCCTGATGCAGCAAATCCGCTACTCGAACTCGTGTATTGGTAAACATTTTTCCATGTTATTTTTGAAATCCTCGATTTATTGGTATTATCAGGTGTTCCCACAAATGCTCCTGCTCCTTCATACCCTGAACTCCAAAAAGATGTACCAACAAAGTTTAATGTTCTTGTTATATCACTACTTGTGGTGTTTTTTACAAATATTACTCCAAGTGCAGCATAGGGATATGCGTATATCTGATAATTACTACTCGAGAAACTGTTTGTATATAACTCTCCGTAAATAAATGTTCCTTTATTTCCCTCTATAAAACTCAATTGTCTTGGCCGATAAAAACTAACGTAATCTGTATCATATGTATGGCTACCTGACAGTAGTTGTAGCATATAGTCGGTTTTTGTTATATCACTGCTCCATTGACCTAACTCAGTTGTGAAAATTCCGTGACCATAGTAATTATTTCCTCTACCTAGCACACCAAACAAGAAAGGTAATGACCTTGGTTCAACCATATTTCTCTTTTTCACTTCTTTCATAATTGATGAACTGCTAGGCACATCATTGATGGAGTTGAATTTAGTTGTGAGTGTATTTAGTTTATCTTCCCTGGTTTTTACCTCCTTCATAATTGATGAACCGCTTGGCAAATCATTGATGGAGTTAAATTTGGTTGTGAGCGTTTTTAGCTGATCTTCCCTGGTTTTTATTTCCTTCATAATCGATGAACCATCTGGCACATCATTTACAGCACGAAAATCTTCTACTAAACCTTTAAGACCATCTTTATGACTGTTACTAATGCTATTTATTGCTGCAATATTTGCATTCTTTCTTGTGTCAAGTAACGATATATGTGAATCTGATGATGCTTTTAAAGTGTTTAAGGAATTATCCCTAAGCTTGTTGATTTCATTAGACCTGCTGCGAATCAAGCGATAAAAAAAAGGGAAGGAGGGTGAATAAAATCAAGGTTAACTAAAAGGCGTGCTTAAGATTTACAATACCAGCAATAATATTGAACCTCAGGTTATATTTTTTCTGAAAATTGCGATAAACATTCGACATAATTTTAAATATCTTTATCTCTCGGATCTTATTTTCTACTCTCATTCTAAATGATGCTAATCTTCTATTATGCTCTTTCTGCTCTTGAGTTAATGGCTTTTTACGATACTTTTTATATGGAATTATAACATTGCTTTGCAATTTTTGCCAACCTTGATATCCAGAATCGGCATGTTTTATGCTATCAAGTGGTAAATATTTTTCTTGTTTCCTTATGCGAAAATCACTAATTCTACCACGGTATGACTTTGACACTGATAAAATTCTTCCTCCTTCTTCGATAATAATCTCAGTTTTCATAGTGTTGGTTCTTTTTTTTCCTGAATATGATTTCTTCCGTTTTTTACTATCTTCTGGTCTCTGTATTTGCTGTTCTGTAACATCAGCCAAAATCTTCAGTGTTTTTTCTGGCGTCATACTTCTATCTTTTGTGATAGTAACTTTTTTGGCAAGTAATGGCTCTATTTTCTTCAGTAACCTACACACATTTGCGTTGTGCACATTGAACAGGCACCCTAAAAATCTGTGTGTTATGTAAGTGCGATAGTACAAAATTACGCAAAATAACTTATCTTCCAGAGTTGGTAGTTGTGATCTTCTACCATGGCACTTTTTTTGTTTTTCAAGTTTTTCCCACTCAGACCTCACTTTTTCCACCACCTTTTCGAACTCCTCTACAGTTAAACCTGTTATATTACGAAAGTTTCTTGGATGTTTCTTTATGTTATAGTAACTAAAGCTCATTTTTTTACCTTATACCAATTCTCATTGTTGGTCAGTCAAATAGGAGACATTGCAGAGTTGTTTAATTGTGGAGATGGCAAGAGAAGTAATAAATTTGCACAAAGCACCCTCAAGCAGAGCAATTGTATCGTATATCTTATACCAATTCTCATTGTTGGTCAGTCAAATAGGAGACATTGCAGAGTTGTTTAATTGTGGAGATGGCAAGAGAAGTAATAAATTTGCACAAAGCACCCTCAAGCAGAGCAATTGTATCGTATATCTTATTGCGCAAAATGTTCTGTTTTATATATAACCAAAACCTCTCAACTGGATTGAGCTCAGGTGAGTATGGTGGTAGATATATAATCTCAACATTTTTAGGTACCTTTAAATTTTTTGACTTATGCCAACTAGCACAATCCATAACTAAAAAAGCCTCTCTTGTTCCTAAATATTGTGACATTTGCTCAAGAAATATATTCATACAATCAGTGTTAACATTTGGTGCAAGCAAACTAGAATTTTCTCCGTTTTGGGGATTAATTGCACTGTAGAGATAAAAATTTTGCCTACCTAATTTTATTTTAACCTTCGTCCTGGTGCCCTTTTTAAACCACCCATGTCCAACTTTCGAATGTGTGCCAAACCTTGATTCATCAAAGAAAAACAGCTCTTTTTTAGGATACTTGCCAATAATTTCATTGAGATTTTTTTTTGAATTCTTCCTGTCTGTTTTTATCTTGTCCATTATGAACTGGCCTTGGTGTAATATATGAAAATTTCATTCTTTGCATATTACGGTGCACTGTGGACTTACTGACATTCAGACCAAATTTTTCCTGAATCTTTATTCTCATTTCTTTAATAGTAATGTTGGGATTTTCTTCTATCCATACTTCAACTTGCTGTAGTTGAACCTGATTTAATTTAGTTTTTCTACGTCGTTGTGGAGGAGCAAACAGTTTTTCTTCTCTGCCAAATTTCAAGAGTTTTACCCACGAAGTTAGTGCGCTTCTTGAAATGCAATATATTTTTGCTACAGCCGTTATACTGTACTTTTTTGCTGCAATTACAGCATTTAGTTTTTTTGAAACATATGCATTATTCCTTACTTTCTTCAGCATTTCTTTTGCTGATTCTACTACTTTTTCATCCAATAATTTTGATCTTAATGCCATTTAAACCTCGCTATTTTACTTACTTCAGTATGGCTTTTTTTTTATTATTATCTATCCGTTTGTTGTGCAGTGGGAATTGGTATTACTCAATCTGCTTATTCTTCTTTTACCTCTCTCACATCATTTTGTCATCACCTTTTGCAGCAGGTCTATTGACAGAATCTGTTTTTGCTGCAGTTATGGACGATATAGAGGTTGCTTTATTGGTATTTATGTCATTCAAGTGCGATCTTGCAGCGTTTAGGAGCTCTTTCAACTTTCCATCAGTCATCTGTACAATATCAGACACTGCACTCTTATCTACTATTGATTCCAATGCTTTAGCAAGATATGCTAGTTGATCTGGTGTACTATTTGCTGCTAAATCCTTAAGCCTTCCTTGTAATGCATCGATTATTTCTTTTATTGTGGTCATTTGCACAACGTTGGAAATAGTTTTTTTATCTGCTATCAATTCCAGCGATTTTGCAAGATATGCCAGTTGATCAGGTGTGCTACTTGCTGCTAAATCCTTTATCCTTTGGTATATTGCTTCTTTCATTCCCAAAAATTCAAAAAAGTTTCAAATCTAAATCGTTCAAAATTATTTTTAAGTTCATCTTCTCTTTCACTCATATCTTCATCTATCTTTTCTATGGCTCTGCGAATACGTACTACATCTTGTGCAGCAATATTCTCTGGATGCGGCAAAGGATATCCTCGTTTAGTTTCATCATTTGGCATTTCTATGTTACAATCACTCTTAAATTTTTCACTCTTGGACGATAGACAACCGTTCCGCTAAGCACTAATTTTACCCTCGTCTCATTACCATTAAAGTTCGTCAGTACGTGGACTCTCTCCACCCAATTGTCTCCAATCGGCTTTCCCGTTGTTAAATTAACTAACTGCCATTCTCCCACGCTTTTTTGCACATACGCTTTAACATCTGCAGTGCCGGGTATCAGCGCATCATACGTTATGGTAACCTTAGTATTGGATCCTGCTGTAATGCTCCTAGTTACATAATCTCCGGACTCTGAAAGATTACCCAGAACTAGCTGTAACCCAGGATATAGCACTGGACTTTTTTCTTGCCCTCCTTTTAGGCTTGCTTTTACCGTTAGCTCTCCAGATAATCTTTCACGCAGTGCGAGCGGCAAATTATCAGACAAAAAGTTTTCTCTTCCCTCTTCATCTGTTAAAACAAATTCCACATTGGTATCAAATGCTACTTTTTCGACGTTCGTCAAAACAATTAAATCTGAAGTATTGTTTGCTGTAACTTTGCCCAGATCAATAACGTGAGAATTTTCGCTAAATTTTGCAGCTAATAGCCGAAACGTTAAATCTAAATTTTGATGTGGAGTCCAGGTACTTGCATTGCTTGATGAGAGTAATACTCCTACTTGATAAGGTTGACTGGTTACCCATCTACTGTTTACTGCATCATATTTGCCAAGTTCTGCTACTTTGACCGCATTTTCTCCGTCATCGGTAAGTAAAACTATTGCATATTCCTGTCCTGCATGGCAAAACACTGGCGACCAAGTTATACGTGTTGCTGTGCCGTTAGTATTGATCTTGGTTGGCTCGATGGAATTTTCAGCGATAACTGTTTGCGAGGGCACTCCAACTGTTGTTTCCCTAATCTGCACAACAACACGTTTTTTGCCTTTATTTACAAACCATAGCTCCACACCTCCTATGTGCCTACTCTCGTCCAAGGTAAATGTTTGTGCTAAAGGATCAACACGTTTGCTGGCAAAAACTCTTCTTCGCTCTTCTATGGTAATAGTTTTTTTACCAGTATACGTTGCTTCTCCATAACTTCCCTTATCCCCATAAAACTGTACTAATTTAGTACCTGCTGGAATATTTGCCGGTACTTTCACCTTTCCCTTTAATTTTCCCTGGTTGTTAGCTGTTAACATCTTTTTTTACGCTGTAGGTTGAATAATTATTCCGTCAAATTTTATCTCTTTAAGCTTCTCATTTGGCTCAAAACCTTCAATCTCAAAATCTTGTACTGCTTCTCTCATAAATTCAGCTTCATATGAATTACTTGACAATAGCTCTGTTGTTTCTCTAGTATTAAACTCTCTTGTCACTGAACTTGACCAATTGGTCTTTATCTCGGTCCAGTGATCGGTGTTTTTGTTCATGGTGACTTTTGCCGGTACTCTATCAAAAGCCTGATATGGATTGATCTTTACCTCACCAGTCTGTAAAAGCTGTTCAAGTACCGGCTCAAGTTCATACGGCAATAAATAAGATTCTTTACCTCTTTCAACATCAATAATTTCCACGTTTATCGGCAATATCAGTTCCTTATTTACTATTGCTGCAGACTGCGAAATACCCTGATCACGCATATCATCGTCAAAGAAGGGATCAACAAATACTCCTTTTTTAGTGGTAGGCTCTCTTGAATTTGCATCACTGCGTAGACGCTCCTCTGCAACTAGCGCATAAAGATCTCTTATTCCACTCTTCATTGCTTCGAGTTCATTCATCGGTACTACATGGATAGCATTATTCACTACTTTTATTTTCCCCTCTTCCCCTTCTTTCCACGTCTGATGAATGTAGCAGAGTAAAAGTTGTCCGCTAGGTGCTTTTGGCATTGATGGTTTCCAAGGATGGGCAATTCCCTTGATTCTTCTTACCACTCCTTTGCTATCGATAGTAATTAAATCAAAGCGTGGCATTTTCCAGGTATAATCAATCAGAACCAAGCTATTATCAACTGCTCCCCTTACTTTACATCCTTGTTCATTTATATCTTCAGGACTCACCTGAGTTCGACAGCGATAGGTTATCAGGTAACTACTCCCAGGTGCAGGTTCTTTCCCTGCCAATGACCAATCAACGTTTCCTGCGTTTAGTTTATAATCTACACTATTTTCATAAATTATATTGCCTTGCTTAACTTGAATAATCTCAAGTACTGCAGAGTCAGGTATCGGATCAATAGCTCCAGAATATGAACCATGAGTAATGGTAATAGTTTTTTGAACAGTTATATCTACTTTTTTAATTTCACTTATTGGAAAATCATTAACTTTCAGTTCCATTACTCTTTGGCTATTTGGCTGAAAAGTATGTGGTTCTGATTCAACTGATTTTATATCTGGATCTTCATCAAAAGAAACACGAATACTGTGAGGAAGTTCAATCTCATAGCCATCAACATGAGCTTTTCCCTCATTAATCACAAATATTTTTTTTCCTCCTTCGCCCTCTTCCTTTTGCAGAAACATTACTTCTAGGCCATTTACAACATAGGAACCATTTGCCTCCTTGTCATAACGAGCAAGTGCAGTGGTTACTATATTTGCCTGTGGTGGCGGTGAATACTGAACAAGAACTCCGTTTTCAATATTGTAAATTGGATAGAATTCCCCATTTGCGGAGTTAACAGTAACACTCTCTGCTTGATAACCCCAAATGGTGGAAACTTTAAGTCTTGCTGCCCCTACTTCTTGATAATTACGCGTACCAACTGCAGGATCACGAAGATTTTCATCCTCAAGTTCTGTGATGGTAGATTCTACGTAATAAACACCGATACGAACTGTGGTATTTAGTGGAATAATAAATTCTTCTTTTTCGACTTTTCTAACCGCTCCACGAAGATAGATTTTTCCAGCTTCAAGTGTAACTTTTCCCCCGTCTATGATACAATTGCTTCCCGTTATAATATCACCATCACGAAATATCGCATCTCCTATGCCTTTGAGCCTCAAAAGAGCATAATCTTGAATCTCATTTAATTCTGCTGACTGCAAACCTCTTCCTGCAAGGAACAAGCTTTTCTCGTATTCTTTGTCAGAGCGATTGTAATAGTTATTCAAGGTCATCAATTAACCTCTGCCTTATAAGGTATTATTACCATAATCTCCTCTATTTTATCTGCATTAGTTGCTTTTATAACCCAATCACTTTCTAGCTGAGTTACGCTTACTTTATGGGTATTTCTATTCCAAATATTACTACCCAATTTTATATCCACCTGACTTTCATCTGAGATCTTTGGTATGAGGTAAACACCGTTATAACTTAAATCAATTTCTGGGTTTTTAATCTCAGCGGGAAAAGTAGGTTTAAACTTAAGCTCTGATGATTGTTTAAATCTTTGCCACTCTTCTTGATCAAACTCGCTTAACTTCACTGCCAGCATATCGTAATAGTACTTCAGTTTTGGCAGAGCTTTTACTTTATCGCAGAGCTCCTCGCCACCATCAAACGCAGTATAATCAAGATGAACAATTACATCAGAAACTTTCGTAGCATTTCGCAGTTTCAATATCCAATCAGATACCGCCCCTGTACCTTCAAATGGTAGATAACGTTCATCATTGAAGTTTAATTCAAATAATCCACTGTCTGCTTGGTTTCCTTTTGATATTGCTATCTGTTGACCTGTTTTCCAATTTACCCTTATCGACTCATTTGATTCATCACTTTCACCAAGTAATGATTTTATTGCCTCAATATCAGGTTTAAGTACCACTCTGTTGCCTGTTTGCTGCAAAGTAGCATGAATATCCTGATAAGGAGCAACTTCTGCTCTAATAGTGATCCTTATACTCTTGATCTTACGGCAATAATGACCTGGAAAATCAAGGTCAAACATCTTTTCTGTTAATGCAAACTTACAGCTTCCTTTTGTTTTTAAGTCATTGATTGCAATAGGACTTAAAGGCATTGTTTTAGTAATCTCCAAAGCTCTCTCATTATTATCAAGATACTCTTTAGTCATCTGCTCAAGAGCAAATTTTAAACTATGACCTGCAAGTAATCCTTCTTTTAAGCTGTTCCAAGAGCTTGCTGTAATAAATACTCTATCATTATTCAACTCATACTGATAAGTTTTTTCCACCTGTTTTACCATCTCCAAGGCCATCTTGTAAGCTTGGAAATATATTATCGCTATTTGCCCTTTTATCCAGTCATAGAGCTCTTTACTTGTAAACTTACTTTCGAAGAATTCTCTTTTTTCCTGGTTTTGCTTGATTGACTCTTGATGTACTTTTAATTCTTGCTCAGCAATAGCTTGGTTAATTTGATTAGCCTCTATTGTATGATTAATCTGCTTCACATCACAGGTAGCTAGCTTTTTCTGTAAATCCCAATCCTCATCACGTCTTTGATAACTTGCTATAATGTTGCATAATTCAGCACCATCTCTCATATTATCTGCTAATACCAATTCCCACTGCACAACAAACGGATAGATAATAATAAAAAAAAAGCCATACTGAAGTAAGTAAAATAGCGAGGTTTAAATGGCATTAAGATCAAAATTATTGGATGAAAAAGTAGTAGAATCAGCAAAAGAAATGCTGAAGAAAGTAAGGAATAATGCATATGTTTCAAAAAAACTAAATGCTGTAATTGCAGCAAAAAAGTACAGTATAACGGCTGTAGCAAAAATATATTGCATTTCAAGAAGCGCACTAACTTCGTGGGTAAAACTCTTGAAATTTGGCAGAGAAGAAAAACTGTTTGCTCCTCCACAACGACGTAGAAAAACTAAATTAAATCAGGTTCAACTACAGCAAGTTGAAGTATGGATAGAAGAAAATCCCAACATTACTATTAAAGAAATGAGAATAAAGATTCAGGAAAAATTTGGTCTGAATGTCAGTAAGTCCACAGTGCACCGTAATATGCAAAGAATGAAATTTTCATATATTACACCAAGGCCAGTTCATAATGGACAAGATAAAAACAGACAGGAAGAATTCAAAAAAAAATCTCAATGAAATTATTGGCAAGTATCCTAAAAAAGAGCTGTTTTTCTTTGATGAATCAAGGTTTGGCACACATTCGAAAGTTGGACATGGGTGGTTTAAAAAGGGCACCAGGACGAAGGTTAAAATAAAATTAGGTAGGCAAAATTTTTATCTCTACAGTGCAATTAATCCCCAAAACGGAGAAAATTCTAGTTTGCTTGCACCAAATGTTAACACTGATTGTATGAATATATTTCTTGAGCAAATGTCACAATATTTAGGAACAAGAGAGGCTTTTTTAGTTATGGATTGTGCTAGTTGGCATAAGTCAAAAAATTTAAAGGTACCTAAAAATGTTGAGATTATATATCTACCACCATACTCACCTGAGCTCAATCCAGTTGAGAGGTTTTGGTTATATATAAAACAGAACATTTTGCGCAATAAGATATACGATACAATTGCTCTGCTTGAGGGTGCTTTGTGCAAATTTATTACTTCTCTTGCCATCTCCACAATTAAACAACTCTGCAATGTCTCCTATTTGACTGACCAACAATGAGAATTGGTATAAGGCACTGACAGATTCTGCTCCTGCTTCTACGGAAAAACCGGGATGAAAACCGCCATTAGAAAAGCCAAATATTGTAGGTGTCCAATGAGTTAACGCCGCAGCTCCAAATGTACCAGAAGCTCCAAGTCTTGTTGCAATTGCTCCAGAACGCAAAGTTACTCCTGTTAATTCAAGAGCTGATAAACCATGGAGTAATCCACTGAGAATTGGTAAATCAGAAAATACACCAGAACTAATTAATTTTTCATAATGAGATCTACGCTCCTCAGCATTATTTAAACTTGCATTTAGCGCATCTTGTTCTTTCTTTAAGGTCTCTATGGTCCTTTCTTTAATCGATGAGATTAAATTACTGATTATTCCTTCTTGTTTGTTGTAAAAAATAGTTAATGATTCAGCATCTCTCTTTTCCAAAACATCAAGTAACTCTGAGCCAAATTGCATCACAGTTTCAACTATTGATTTTGCATAACTCACCATCTGACTGAATCGATAATGTGGTAGGTGTATTTGCGGTAATTCTACAGAATGGCCTCCAGTTACTGCTGATAGTTGCTTAGGATTAAGCGGTGGCTGGAATAAAGGCGGTACTGCTTTTTTGCCTTCCATATCTAAACAATAGACCTCTTTCGAAACTCATATAGACAGCTCGAAATTGTGAATTCCTGCTATTAAATTGAATCTCAAGCCAAAACGTTTTCTCCGATTGCGATATCTGTCTGCAATAATTTTAAATCTTTTTAACAGACCAATTACATTCTCAACTACTACTCTTTTGCTTGCTAGCTCCCGATTTTCTACCTTTTTTTCCTTAATTAAGGGACTCTTTTTCATCCTTCTGTGTGGCAACTCGACATTTTTGTGAATTTTCTGAAAACCTCTATAGCCAGCATCGGCTAAAACTTTTATACCTTCTGATACATGCACTTTTGACTCCTTGAAAAGCCGAAAGTCATGCTTTCTCCCGTTTGAAAATGACGTACAAATAATTTTCTTGCTCTTCTTTTCTGCAATTATTTGTGTTTTTAGTGTATGTTTTTTCTTCTTTCCTGAATAAAATCTTTTCTGCTTTTTTTTGGTCTCTCTACAGGTGTTTCCGTTGCATCAATCACCAAAATCTCATATTCCACGTCGCTTTTTAGGAGTTCTTTTCGTCCTGGCAATGCGAAATCTGGGTGTTGTATTAGAGTATCCTCTACCCATTTTACAGTTTTATATGCCGTACTTTCACTTACTCCATAACTTTGACTTATGTGAAAATATGTACGGTATTCTCGTAAGTATTCTAATACCATGAGCAGCATATTCTCCTCGTTTAGCTTATTTTTCCTTCCTCCTTTAGCTTTCTTTTTTTTATTTTCTTCACATAAAATCCCTACCATTTTGTTAAACGTTGATCTCTTTACTCCTGTTAGTCGACGAAACTCCTCTTTATCGAGCTCTTTCACTATTTCATACTTCATTTCTCCTTACCTCAAAATTACTATTTTTACTGCTTTATCCTAGTTTCGAAAGAAGTCTAATGTCTTATCTTGTATAAACGATCTTCAACTTTATCCCAAAGACCAATAAAGCTCTTGTTTTCAGGCGTGCAGAAGTAATTGCTGTATTTGATAAGATCATGAGCTTCATCAGATTGAACTGCGAGTTGTGAACCAGAGGGTAGTTCTGTTTCCAGTTGCAATAAATCATGCGGTTTTAATTCATTGAAGGATTGAGGCTGAACTGAAAAATTTCCTTTTTTAATAGGTTTTGGTCCAAGTAAATCCCAAGCTCTGATATACAGCATCGTAGCTTGATTTAATGCTTCCCAAGATCCCTTAGCAAAGAGCATATCTCCCCAATCGATGAGATTGTTTATGTAAGATATGATGATGTACTTTTCAAATGAAGTTACATGTTGTTTTGCAATGGTGTATGGATCAAATGGATCAATCGCTAATTCTGTAGTAGTTTGCGTATCACTCAGTGATGCAACGATATTATCACTGTTATGCTCTTCAAAAGGCAAAAACTGCCATGCTTTATCATTGGTAGGGTTGAAGATATATTGATACCATTTTCTTGCTGTAGCAAAATCCTGCTCTCGATTTAAATGCCATGCAGTCAGCATTGGTATATGAAAGAATATCTCCCACAGATAAAGGCCATAGGCACCACTAAAATCTAAAAGATCACTTGGACGATGAACAACA
Organism: Trichonephila clavata; assembly: GCA_019973975.1. Classification (NCBI taxonomy): domain Eukaryota; kingdom Metazoa; phylum Arthropoda; class Arachnida; order Araneae; family Nephilidae; genus Trichonephila; species Trichonephila clavata. Next base: position 20,162 of record BMAO01014952.1, read on the forward strand.
CTATTCGTTGGGTAAAATCTTTCGAATTTAAGTTGTTCTATTTTCTGCGACTCTAAAGTTAAAATTCTCTTTGGCCCTCCAGCATAAGCTTTTTGCCGTAAATCACGCACATTGCCAGTGATGTTTAATCTCATAAAAGAGAATTTCATATCTTTAAAATCTAATTTTTTTGGAGTTTCACCGATATACTCAAACTCAAGTTTATTTTCACTTTTGTTTATCTTATAAGTTGATTGCTCACTGATTGCAGATAAGTTGTAATCTTTAGGTAAAAGCAAGAAAGATTCACGAATATTTTCACGCTCTAAGTTACCTTCGACAATGAACCAACCTGGTTTGTTTATTACTTGCTGTGATAGAGATTTTTTAAAACCACCTAATAATGTTAATTGTTTTGTAGAATCATTTTCATATAAGAGTTTAGCATTACCCTCTTTATTGGTCACGTTTGTTTCAAATATGTTTTTAGTTTCTCCTAAATTAAACTTATCGCTATTATTAATTGCATCATAGGACGAACTCAGAATTTTATCTGCTAATATTTCATATTTTACTACTAATGGGTAAGAATTTGCATCATTACCAATGAACGTTACCTTACTGCCTTGAATAATATGTGCTCTATAATAAACATTATTAGTTTTAGTTATAGCGGTCCATGTATCGCTCTCATTATCATAAATATTTATTTCTTCACAGTTAAAAAAAATGGCTTTTTGACCTAGTACTACAGTCTGTATACCACATCGTCCTCGATTAGCAGAATGAGTACGAGTTGTCCAATTTCCTGTTTCATCATCGTAGATGTCTATTTGTGAAGAGTCTTGATTTTCACCTTTTGTCCCACCAAAGAAAATAGCTTTCTTGCCTACTACTGCTAATGCTAATGACATAAAACTTCGTGCTTCACTAGCGGTATGAGTAGTCCACCTTCCAGTTTCATCATCATAAATATCTACTTGAGCAGAGTATTGACCAGGATATTTTTCGCCACCAAAAAAAATAGCCTTTTTACCTACTACTGCTACTGCTATAAAAGATCGCGCTTCACTAGCAGTATGAGCAGTCCAACTTCCAGTTTCATAATTATAAATCTCTATTTGTGAAGACGGCTCTCCTCCAAAGAAAATAGCCTTTTTACCTACTACTGCTACTGTGTCTCGTGCTTCACGGGTAGCATGAGTTGTCCATGTGCCTTTTTCGTCGTCATAAATATCTATTTGTCTGGATCTACCATTACTTCTTTCTCCCCATCCTTTAAAGAAAATAGCTTTTTTGTCTACTACTTTAACTTTTCCACCATATTGTCCTTCACTAGCGGTGTGAGTTGACCATCTGCCTGTTTCATCATCATAAATATCTATTTTTGAGGACTTTCCATTAAAATCATAACCCCCAAAGAAAATAGCCTTTTTGCCGACTACTGCAACTTCTGCATTCTCTCTTGCTTCACTAGCAGTATGGGTTGTCCAACTTCCAGTTTCATCATCATAAATATCTATTTTCGATGAATATACTCGATCACCTTTTGATCCGCCAAAGAAAATAGCTTTTTTGCCTACTACCGCTACTGCAATGGCTACTGGTCTTCTTGCTTCACTAGCAGTATGGGTTGTCCAACTCCCGGTTTGATTGTCATAAATATCTACTTGTGAAGAATATTGATAATTTGGATAATCACCCTTATCTCCCCCAAAGAAAATAGCCTTTTTACCTACTACTGCAACTTTCGGAAAGCTTCGCCCTTCACTAGCAGTGTGAGTTGTCCAGGTTTCATTTTCATTATCATAGATATCTACTTTTGCGGACTCAACACCATAAAAGAAAATAACCTTATTACCAATTACAACTTGCGTTGCGTTTCTCTCAGTGTATTTCTTCAAGTTAACAGTACGCATTTCATAAGCGAGATTATTAACAAACATTCCTTGCTGACTCTCACTGGCAACCAAATCTTCATCAAGAGTAAATAGATTAGATGGGCTTACACTATCAAATTTTGTTTCACCAATGACAATTACTATTCGTCTTTCACTTCCACCATGTTCTTTCAGATAAAAAGCTGCTACTTTCTTCCAGTATAATTTCTTTGCTTCATTAACTGGCTCCACTTTAATATCACTTGCAAGCTTTTGCGGTGCTGTCCAACTGCCACTTGGCTTTTGAAAGATATAATTAATCGTTGCATCAACTCTTTTTTCATTATCTTTCCCTTTTTCAATTTGCTGTACCCAAAATATAAATAACCTGTTAAATGCATGTATTGGGGTTATAGTTTCAACTGGAATTGATGCTTCTATTTTTTCCCACGCAGTCCAGTAAAGTATCTTTTGGTTTGCTTCATCAAATATTGCTGTGCGGTAATAATAATCATAGGGTTGGGCAAGGGTGCGACCAATAACATATAAAGTATTTTTTCCTTCTACTCTTTCAAAACAGCTATCAACTATCTTTAAGCTGGTTACTTGTTCAAAATCTTCAAAATACTTCATGTATGCATCACTTACTCCTTCATCGGTGATGTTTCCTTGCATTAAAGTATTCTGTAGCTTTTTGTACTCTGGAGTTATAACTTTACGTAAAGTCGGATTTAAGTAGTTTTCTGGATATAATTTTATCTTATTACTTGCTTCCCATTCTCGATAACTAGATAGCCATTTCCATTTTTCTTCAGTAAAGTCTTTATCAACCTCTACACCTTCTTCTATCTTCATCATAGCACGATGAATGTATAGCTGAACACTATTTAGTGCTGCTTTAATCGGCGAAATCTTTGAACATTCACTCATTTCAACATCTATCAGCAAGAATCCATAGAGATCCCTCATGTTTTTTAGGTCTGGATTGATATGTATCATGTACCTTGCTAGAATATCTCGCTTTTCTCTTGCTAAATATCCTTCGTCTTCTTCAGTAATGAGCTCCAAATCTCGAGCAACATCAGTATATTTTTTCCACTCATCATTTCCACTTACTTTTAAATTATATAAATCCTTGAGCTTTAGAGCATGTCTTCAAACTAACTAGAAAGGAGTTAAGAAGTGTGTTATAAGATATATTTTAAATGTACCCAAGCGATATAAGTGACAAAGAATGGAAGATGATAGAGCAATATTTTGAACCTAAAAAGACCGGCAGACCAAGAAAACACAGTATTAGAACAATTATTAACGCAATCCGCTATGTGATGAGAACAGGCTGTCAATGGAGACAACTACCTAAGAATTTTCCACCATGGAAAACCGTGTATAGTTGTAATTCGCGTTTAAAAAAAAGTGGAATATGGGAAGAAATTCACGATTTTCTAGTTAAAAAACTAAGAAAGATAATTGGTAAGAATGAAACTCCATCAGTAGGAATAATTGACAGTCAATCAGTAAAAACCACTCAAAAAGGGGATCCAGAGGATATGATGCTGGCAAGAAAGTAAAGGGTAGAAAACGCCACATCGTTGTAGATACTGTAGGTCTTGTAATTGCTGCTGAAGTACACAGTGCAAGCATTCAAGATCGTGATGGTGCACTAAATCTTTTTGTTCAAGCCAAATGCAAAGCTCCAACATTACGTAAGTTTTTTGCTGATCAAGGATATACAGGTAAATTGCAAAACCGCTGTTTATTGGAAACTGGATGTTTATTGACGATTACCAAGAAAGTAGTTGATACAGGATTTCAGGTTATTCCTAAACGTTGGATTGTTGAAAGAACCTTTGCTTGGCTCTCCAATTTTAGACGTATGAGTAAGGATTATGAGCATTCTCCTCTCACTTCAAAAAACAACATCTTTTTCAATATGATCACTATTATGCTTCACAAATTAGCTCATTCTTAAGTTTGAAGACATGCTCTTAGTTTTTTAACTAGAAAATCGTGAATTTCTTCCCATATTCCACTTTTTTTTAAACGCGAATTACAACTATACACGGTTTTCCATGGTGGAAAATTCTTAGGTAGTTGTCTCCATTGACAGCCTGTTCTCATCACATAGCGGATTGCGTTAATAATTGTTCTAATACTGTGTTTTCTTGGTCTGCCGGTCTTTTTAGGTTCAAAATATTGCTCTATCATCTTCCATTCTTTGTCACTTATATCGCTTGGGTACATTTAAAATATATCTTATAACACACTTCTTAACTCCTTTCTAGTTAGTTTGAAGACATGCTCTAAAAACTCTAGACAAAGAAGGAGTAAGTCTAACTAATATGTCCAATATTTTAGGCGGAGCAGGAGCTAATGCTGCAACAGCTTTTAAAAATCTATATTACCTATGGTTTGGTGAAGAAGGAAATAAAACTCAATATTTAAAAACCCTAGAAAAAGAGGGAATAAATCTAGCTAATATATCCAGTATTTTGCATGGAGTAGGGACTAATGCTGTAACAGCTTTCAAAGACTTATATGGTCTGTGGTTTGATGAAGAAGGAAATAAAACTCAATACTTAAAAACTCTAGAAGAAAAAGGGATAAACCTAACTAATATGTCTAGTATTTTGAATGGAGCAGGAGTTAATGCTGCAGCAGCTTTCAAAAGCTTGTATGATCTGTGGTTTGACGAAGAAGGAAATAAAACTCAATATTTAAAAATTTTAGAAAAAGACGGAATGAGTCTAACTAATATATCCAGTATTTTGCATGGAGCAGGAGCTAATGCTTCTAAAGCTTTTAAAGAACTATTTGATACTTTTTTTGATAAGCAAGGAAATAGAAAACAGCATTTAAAGCACTTTTTTATTGAGGAAAAAGGTGGAGAAAAAAGCTTTAAGCCAAGTAACTTATCCGGTATTTTAAGTAAAGCAGGAACTAGAGCTAGATATGCTTTTGAAAAATTGCATAATGTCTGTTTTAATGATGAAGGAAAAAGAACAAAACTTTTAGATGATTTCTATAAAGCAGGCTTTAGGCCAAGTAACTTATCCTCTGCATTATGTGGAACAGGAGCTCGTGCTTCTTCTATCTTAAAAAGATTGCATATTGTTTGCTTTAATGAGAAAAGAGAAATAACAAAACTTTTAGATGATTTCTGTAAGGTAGGTTTTAGGCCGGGTAATTTATGTAGTATGTTGAGTGGAGCAAAGAATAATCTAGAAAAGAGTCTGAAGAGGTTTCATGATTTTTGTTTTATAGGAGACACAAAAAGATACTTAAATCGTTTCTTAAGCGAGGAAGAAAGTTTTACGCTGAGTAACTTATCTAAGATATTGCATGGAGCAGGAGCTAATATTTGCCCTGCTTTAAAAAATTTTCATGATGTTTGTTTTGATGAGAAAGGAAACGAAACACAGCTTTTAGGTGACTTTCGTAAGGCAGGTTTTACGCCAAGTGATTTATCTAATATATTATCCATGTCGGGAAATAATGCCACTTTTATTTTAAGAAACTTTCATAAAGTTTGTTTTAATGAAGAAAATTATTTAAATCACTTCTTGGCCGAGAAAAAGCTTTTTACGCCGAAAGATTTATCTAGAATACTACATGGAGTAGGAATTGATGTTTGTTCTATTTTTGAAAGATTGCATGACCTTTGTTTTGATAAAGAGGGAAACAAAACAAAATATTTAAACAATCTCATCAAAAATGGTCGTTATAAGATATCTGATATATTACATGAACAAGTTAAAAAAGCTTCTCCTATTTTTTTAGGTAAACAGAATATTAGTAAAGGAGACAAAGTAACTAATGCATCGAGTAATTCATCCGGTAAAACGGAGCAAGAACAAAACTTGGGTAGTTTACAACAAGGTGATTCTAAAATTAAGAGAAAAACCCGGAAGAGTACCGTAAACTGGAGCGAAAACGGGCAAGAAACTGCTGACGTAATAGATGATAACCCTGAAACTTATTTAAGTGATACAACAATAGATAATCAATTAACAAGATCACCAAGTTTTTAAGCTATTTCTTCCCTGAGTTGCGCAATTTCAGCTTGAGGAAGACCAGTAGATTCAGCTATCAAGTCGATAGATACGTCAGCCTTAAGTAGATTTTTAGCAACTACTATTTTAGCCTGTTTTTCGCCCTCTTCTCTGCCTTTTTCATGTCCGATGAGGATACCTTCTTCTCTACCTTCTTCTCTGCCTTTTTCAGTAGCATCATCAAGACGTTGTTCCCAAATAGCAGCTTCTTTCTGTATGCTCAAAAACCTTTCTTCGTATGCTATTAGATCTTTCTCATTCCAGCGAAACTTGTCTAATTCATCATATGCTAACTTTATTATTGGAGCTTTTGCTGCTATCTTTTTCAGATCTTCTTCTGTAGTATCCTCTGCATACTTAAAGAAAAAACACCAGCGCTCTATTGTACTCTCTAGTTGTTCTACTTTATTTTTTGCAAATTTAGGTAGCTCTATAAAGACAAATTGTAAATCTTTTAAGTAATGCCCATTGGTTTTTATATCACGTATATTATGAGTGGAAATATATTCAACTTCTTCAGGAAGAAGGTTACAATTGGAAATAGCAATGAAGAAAACTTTCTGAAGATCAATGTAGTTACCAGATTTATCTAATTGCCTTGAGTAAGCCTTAGCAGCATAAAGTTGAGCGCGTTTTTCAAAGCCTTTATCGCGAGCGAGTTGCATCTCAATCACAAATCTATTGCCAATAGAGTCTTTGCAAAGAACATCAACGATACTTTGTTTGTCAGAAGCAATTTCAGGATCCATGATGGTACTTAGGAATTCAATTTCTTTTATTTGGTCAGAACTAGAAAAGCCTAAGATATCGTTGAGGAAGTGAATAAGGATATTTTTATTCTTCTCAGAGCCAAAGATTTTTTTAAAACTTAGGTCGTTTTTTGGATCGAGAAACTTAGAAAGAGCCATAGCAAGAGTACCTAAAAAGCATTAATAATTATACACAATTGTGAAGAAATATTCAACTGTTTTATATTTTAGGTCTATTTTTTTAAATTTTGAATATAAAAACCGACCTCCACAGAAGAGCTTACAGAGGTATTTAGGGTCTCGGACGTCCTTTTCACTTTAAATGGTAATGTATGGGGTTATATATGATCAACAACTTTCTAGGCATAGACATATCAAAAGATCGCTTTGATGTCTTTTTTTCATTCATAAGTAAAAAAGGAAAACGTGAAACTAGGAAAAGGAGTTTTAAAAATAGACCTCTTTCGAAACTCATATAGACAGCTCGAAATTGTGAATTCCTGCTATTAAATTGAATCTCAAGCCAAAACGTTTTCTCCGATTGCGATATCTGTCTGCAATAATTTTAAATCTTTTTAACAGACCAATTACATTCTCAACTACTACTCTTTTGCTTGCTAGCTCCCGATTTTCTACCTTTTTTTCCTTAATTAAGGGACTCTTTTTCATCCTTCTGTGTGGCAACTCGACATTTTTGTGAATTTTCTGAAAACCTCTATAGCCAGCATCGGCTAAAACTTTTATACCTTCTGATACATGCACTTTTGACTCCTTGAAAAGCCGAAAGTCATGCTTTCTCCCGTTTGAAAATGACGTACAAATAATTTTCTTGCTCTTCTTTTCTGCAATTATTTGTGTTTTTAGTGTATGTTTTTTCTTCTTTCCTGAATAAAATCTTTTCTGCTTTTTTTTGGTCTCTCTACAGGTGTTTCCGTTGCATCAATCACCAAAATCTCATATTCCACGTCGCTTTTTAGGAGTTCTTTTCGTCCTGGCAATGCGAAATCTGGGTGTTGTATTAGAGTATCCTCTACCCATTTTACAGTTTTATATGCCGTACTTTCACTTACTCCATAACTTTGACTTATGTGAAAATATGTACGGTATTCTCGTAAGTATTCTAATACCATGAGCAGCATATTCTCCTCGTTTAGCTTATTTTTCCTTCCTCCTTTAGCTTTCTTTTTTTTATTTTCTTCACATAAAATCCCTACCATTTTGTTAAACGTTGATCTCTTTACTCCTGTTAGTCGACGAAACTCCTCTTTATCGAGCTCTTTCACTATTTCATACTTCATTTCTCCTTACCTCAAAATTACTATTTTTACTGCTTTATCCTAGTTTCGAAAGAAGTCTATTCATAAGTAAAAAAGGAAAACGTGAAACTAGGAAAAGGAGTTTTAAAAATGATGATCATGGGTTTCAAGGTCTACTGATACCAATTCTCATTGTTGGTCAGTCAAATAGGAGACATTGCAGAGTTGTTTAATTGTGGAGATGGCAAGAGAAGTAATAAATTTGCACAAAGCACCCTCAAGCAGAGCAATTGTATCGTATATCTTATTGCGCAAAATGTTCTGTTTTATATATAACCAAAACCTCTCAACTGGATTGAGCTCAGGTGAGTATGGTGGTAGATATATAATCTCAACATTTTTAGGTACCTTTAAATTTTTTGACTTATGCCAACTAGCACAATCCATAACTAAAAAAGCCTCTCTTGTTCCTAAATATTGTGACATTTGCTCAAGAAATATATTCATACAATCAGTGTTAACATTTGGTGCAAGCAAACTAGAATTTTCTCCGTTTTGGGGATTAATTGCACTGTAGAGATAAAAATTTTGCCTACCTAATTTTATTTTAACCTTCGTCCTGGTGCCCTTTTTAAACCACCCATGTCCAACTTTCGAATGTGTGCCAAACCTTGATTCATCAAAGAAAAACAGCTCTTTTTTAGGATACTTGCCAATAATTTCATTGAGATTTTTTTTTGAATTCTTCCTGTCTGTTTTTATCTTGTCCATTATGAACTGGCCTTGGTGTAATATATGAAAATTTCATTCTTTGCATATTACGGTGCACTGTGGACTTACTGACATTCAGACCAAATTTTTCCTGAATCTTTATTCTCATTTCTTTAATAGTAATGTTGGGATTTTCTTCTATCCATACTTCAACTTGCTGTAGTTGAACCTGATTTAATTTAGTTTTTCTACGTCGTTGTGGAGGAGCAAACAGTTTTTCTTCTCTGCCAAATTTCAAGAGTTTTACCCACGAAGTTAGTGCGCTTCTTGAAATGCAATATATTTTTGCTACAGCCGTTATACTGTACTTTTTTGCTGCAATTACAGCATTTAGTTTTTTTGAAACATATGCATTATTCCTTACTTTCTTCAGCATTTCTTTTGCTGATTCTACTACTTTTTCATCCAATAATTTTGATCTTAATGCCATTTAAACCTCGCTATTTTACTTACTTCAGTATGGCTTTTTTTTTATTATTATCTATCCGTTTGTTGTGCAGTGGGAATTGGTATGAGCTTTCTACAAAAACATAATGTAGAAGAAGTAAAAGCTTGTATGGAGTCTACTGGTTGTTATGGTGAAGCTTTGGCTGAGTTTCTACACAATGCTGGACATTTTGTTAGTGTTGTAAATCCTTATTGCATAAAATCTTATGCAAGGAGTAAGCTTGTACGACAAAAGAATGATCAAATTGATGCAGAGATTATCGCAGATTATTGCCAAAGACAGGAACCTACTCGTTGGACACCACCTTCTCCTGAAATGAAAAAATTAAAACATCTTTATCGTTGCTCAGCTGCATTAAAAGATGAGACCTGCTGCAAAAGGTGATGACAAAATGATGTGAGAGAGGTAAAAGAAGAATAAGCAGATTGAGTAAGGTAAAAAAATGAGCTTTAGTTACTATAACATAAAGAAACATCCAAGAAACTTTCGTAATATAACAGGTTTAACTGTAGAGGAGTTCGAAAAGGTGGAGGAAAAAGTGAGGTCTGAGTGGGAAAAACTTGAAAAACAAAAAAAGTGCCATGGTAGAAGATCACAACTACCAACTCTGGAAGATAAGTTATTTTGCGTAATTTTGTACTATCGCACTTACATAACACACAGATTTTTAGGGTGCCTGTTCAATGTGCACAACGCAAATGTGTGTAGGTTACTGAAGAAAATAGAGCCATTACTTGCCAAAAAAGTTACTATCACAAAAGATAGAAGTATGACGCCAGAAAAAACACTGAAGATTTTGGCTGATGTTACAGAACAGCAAATACAGAGACCAGAAGATAGTAAAAAACGGAAGAAATCATATTCAGGAAAAAAAAGAACCAACACTATGAAAACTGAGATTATTATCGAAGAAGGAGGAAGAATTTTATCAGTGTCAAAGTCATACCGTGGTAGAATTAGTGATTTTCGCATAAGGAAACAAGAAAAATATTTACCACTTGATAGCATAAAACATGCCGATTCTGGATATCAAGGTTGGCAAAAATTGCAAAGCAATGTTATAATTCCATATAAAAAGTATCGTAAAAAGCCATTAACTCAAGAGCAGAAAGAGCATAATAGAAGATTAGCATCATTTAGAATGAGAGTAGAAAATAAGATCCGAGAGATAAAGATATTTAAAATTATGTCGAATGTTTATCGCAATTTTCAGAAAAAATATAACCTGAGGTTCAATATTATTGCTGGTATTGTAAATCTTAAGCACGCCTTTTAGTTAACCTTGATTTTATTCACCCTCCTTCCCTTTTTTTTATCGCTTGATTCGCAGCAGGTCTTAGGATATAAAGAGAGCGGGCTATTGTTTATGGGTGTTTATATCGCAAGTGAAATCACAATACAAAGTCCACCACAAATCTTAAGAGTCAAGTGCTGTGCAGCAAATTTCAAGGGATCATTAAAAGAAAAGACATCAAAAGAATGGAAAGAAATTACTTTAGGTGACTTAGTAAGAAAGATAGCAGAAAAGCACGGATATGAGGTGAAAATAGCACAAAAATTTGAAGATATATTTATATCACACATCACTCAAACAGATGAAAGTGACATAAATTTTTTGAGAAGGATAGGAGATGAGCATGAAGCAACGGTAAAACCTATCGGAGGCCATATAATTTTTATTCCCAAAGGAGAAGGAAAATCAGCAACAGGGAAGGTTTTAGGCACAACGTTACTGACACCAAAAGATGTGATAAATTGGAAAGTAAATTTTAATGTACGTAGTAAATATGGATCAGTTATAGCAAAATGGTACAGCTATGAAAGAGGAGAAACCATAGAAGAAAAAGTAGGCAATGAAGAACCAAGTTATCCGATATATAAGCTTTATCCTACTGCAGAATCAGCGATCAATGCAGCAAGTGCTAAGCTCAGACGATTAAAGCAAAATGAAGCAAAATTAAACATGACAATACCTGGCAATCCAGAGTTATTTGCAGAAGCTAAAATTAACTTATTAGAGCATGTCTTCAAACTTAAGAATGAGCTAATTTGTGAAGCATAATAGTGATCATATTGAAAAAGATGTTGTTTTTTGAAGTGAGAGGAGAATGCTCATAATCCTTACTCATACGTCTAAAATTGGAGAGCCAAGCAAAGGTTCTTTCAACAATCCAACGTTTAGGAATAACCTGAAATCCTGTATCAACTACTTTCTTGGTAATCGTCAATAAACATCCAGTTTCCAATAAACAGCGGTTTTGCAATTTACCTGTATATCCTTGATCAGCAAAAAACTTACGTAATGTTGGAGCTTTGCATTTGGCTTGAACAAAAAGATTTAGTGCACCATCACGATCTTGAATGCTTGCACTGTGTACTTCAGCAGCAATTACAAGACCTACAGTATCTACAACGATGTGGCGTTTTCTACCCTTTACTTTCTTGCCAGCATCATATCCTCTGGATCCCCTTTTTGAGTGGTTTTTACTGATTGACTGTCAATTATTCCTACTGATGGAGTTTCATTCTTACCAATTATCTTTCTTAGTTTTTTAACTAGAAAATCGTGAATTTCTTCCCATATTCCACTTTTTTTTAAACGCGAATTACAACTATACACGGTTTTCCATGGTGGAAAATTCTTAGGTAGTTGTCTCCATTGACAGCCTGTTCTCATCACATAGCGGATTGCGTTAATAATTGTTCTAATACTGTGTTTTCTTGGTCTGCCGGTCTTTTTAGGTTCAAAATATTGCTCTATCATCTTCCATTCTTTGTCACTTATATCGCTTGGGTACATTTAAAATATATCTTATAACACACTTCTTAACTCCTTTCTAGTTAGTTTGAAGACATGCTCTAAGTGCCCTATACATGCCTTTAAATATTCTACAAGCTTTTCCAAGTTACCACCTATTACTGGTCCTTTCTTTAACTCTTCTCTCGGCACCCTCTTTAAAGCTTCCTTAAGACATAAAATTGCTGTAACTGTAGAGTCGGTTACCCCTTCTATAGTTTTCAGGTCATCTATTTCCAGACTTGAAATCCTTCCTATTCCTTTAAAACGATCCATTAGCCTTTCAGCAATAATGCTAGCTTCGACCCCATCATGCGCTCCACTCAGAAACGTTTCTATTATTTCACGATCTAGTAAAGCATGTCCTTTGCTTACCAATGCTCTGAACTCTATTTCTTCTCTACGATCTTTACTTTTATTGTTATTATTCATATAATATATCCTTCACTAATAATAAATTTTTTTTAAATGTTTACTGCTGTTTTTTAGCAGTATTGGCATAAGGCCATGGCTTTCGCGGGAAGTCAAGTCAATTTTTAAAATTTTTTTTTGTTTATTTTTTTTATGAAAATGCAAAAGATATTAATGATTGCTAATTTCGTTTAAAACTTATGGCCAGTCGTCTGTAAGATAATATCAACAGAAATTCCTTCTTTAACTAGACTCTTTGCAACTTCGATCTTCTTTGCTTCTCTAACCTTTTCCCTACAAATACGTATGCCTTCAAATAAAGATTTGATCAGCACATCTCGTAACTCCTGGCTCTCTATCTTTTTGTATTCTTCTATCAAATTTGATAACCCAACTTCGCTATTCTCATCTTCTGTTGATTCGGGAAGTAGATCTATGATACTGATTGATAATACCTTTGCTATTTCATCTAACATTTCAAGTGAAACGGCAGCTCGCCCTTGTTCATATTCGTATATCCTTTGATTTGTTATGCCGACTTTGTTTGCTAAATCTTCTTGGGTATACTCTCGTCTCAATCTCCACTCTTTTATCCTTTGCCCTACTTTATACGGAATAGAAATCTTCTTCTCTTCATATTCACCAATAGATAAATTGGTTGTTCGAGAGATAACGTGAGCAGAAACTCCTGCCTTAACTAAACCCTTTGCCACCTCTATTTTCACCGCTTTTCCACTTCTTTCCTCACTAATACGGATGAATTTGGTTAATAAATAAAATATCTCGCGTAATTCTTGATCCTTAATCTCTTTATGTCTTCTTACTAGATTTAATATCTCTTCTTCCTCATTTTCAAAATACCTTTTTGATACTGTTGAAACTAGATCTCTAGCACTTGTCGATAATGCTTCTGCCAATGCATATAACTTCTTAATTGAAATTCTACGTGTTCCTTTTTCATATTGTAATATGACCTGATATTTTGTACCAATTTTACTTGCTAAATCCTTTTGAGTATATCCCAGCCTTAATCTACGATTTCTTATCTCTTGCCTAACTTTGTAGCTTAGGCTTTCTGCCAATTCGCACACTAATGTCTTCTACTAGAATTGTTGCTTAAATAATTTCTCCCTTTCGCTTATTATTTGGTCGCTTTTGTCCTCAACCCCTCTCATCTCTCTTTCTCGTTCCTCTATAATAAACTTCATAACCTCATCTGAATATTTGCTCTTTCCACTGGCTAGTTCTGATTTTAACCTTCTTACTTTATACTCCAATTCCATAAACCTTTCTTGTCTCATTAGCAATTCTATCATCTGATTTATCTGTAAGCGTAATTCTCCTTCTTCTAAGCCTTCTGCTATTTTAATCAGCAATAACTCATCTATTTTATAATTTACTCCAGATTGAACTATAAATAGGTTGATCATTGCTAACAGGCTTTGCTATTAATACGTCAACATTATTACACACAAAACGTTTTAAACTTATATTTTTTTCTAGATAATTCTTCATATCTTGCGATAATTGTTCCTTTAATTCTTCATATGCTTCTGACAGCAATATCTCTAATTCCTTAAAAAGCTCAATCTCTATATCACCCGCCACAAGAATCATTAGCAGATGTTTTACTAACTCTCTATCGTTTGATTTGATCGCCTGATAAATTGCTTTTTCTCTATTCTCTTCCAAATCATACAGTTCAGATGAATCACTAAGGCTAAATAAATAGTTTATAGCTTCTCCAGAAGCATAGGCAATATTAATTTCTCTTAATGGATGACCATCATTAAACTTTTCTAGATCAATAGTTTCTTCTATTGCAACAGCCACTTTACTCAACTTCTTTAGCTGGTCTATACCTTCCCTTGAATCTCTAGGTGTACTTTTGACTTCATTTAGCACCTTGCTATAAAGACTTTGTTTTTCCTCACTGTTTAATAGTGCAAAATACTCCTTCAGTTGTTCAGAAGTTTGAGATAAAAATTTTGCTAGCATATTGTTACCTTTGTGAAAACTAGTATATTGAATACCTATGTTGTGACAAGCTAAAATGGGTTTCATCTGCATAAATTTGTTACTGAAATGTTGACATTAAGTTTTGAGTTCTTTATAATGTAAGGTGTGATGGGTCTGTCTTTACGATGGTAGGTTTAGCTCGTGTTTTTATTGGCCTCTCACACCAAAAAGCGTTAAATTAGGTATTTCTTAGCTACTAAACTCATAGAATCCATTTGCTGGGGGTTTTAAGCGCTTTATGAGGGGGTTATAAAAAGATGTACAAAAGGACATCTAAGGTGCGTAGTAGCATTCTAGGATCATCTATGAAGGTAGTTTTTTTGCCAATTCTTGAAATTTAGCTAACTTTAATAGACTTTAGCATAAAAACGTTGAGTATTTCTTCAGAATTGTGTATAATTATTAATGCTTTTTAGGTTTTTTTCTTATGGCTTTTTCGAAGTTCCTCGATCCCAAAAATGATATATCGTTCAAGCGTATCTTTGGTACTGAAAAGAATAAAGATATTCTCATTCACTTCCTCAATGATATTCTTGGCTTCACTGGCAAAAGTGCAATACAGGATATAGAGTTTTTAAGTACTATTCAAGACCCTGATATCGCCGCTAAAAAGCAAAGTATTGTTGATGTTCTCTGTAGAGATTCTACAGGTGCTCAATACATATGCGAAATGCAGGTCGCTAAAACTAAAGGCTTTGAAAAACGTGCCCAATACTATGCAGCTAAAGCCTATTCAAGACAAGCTGATAAGGGTGATCAATACCAAGACCTTAAGGAAATTATCTTTATTGCTATAGCAGATTGTGTACTGTTTCCTAATAAATCTGAGTACAAGTCAAAGCATACTATTCGAGATGAAGACACTAATGAGCATAATCTAAAAGATTTTTACTTTATATTTATTGAATTGCCAAAGTTTTCAAAAACCAAAGAGGATCAGCTTTCAAATATAGTTGAAAAATGGATATACTTCTTTAAGTATGCAGATGAGACTGGTGAAGAAGAGCTGGAAAAAATAATAGGTAGTGATCTAATAATTAAAAAGGCATATGAAGAGCTAAATAGATTCAACTGGTCAGAAAAAGAATTTATTGCCTATGAACAGGAAATAAAACGTATTCTTGATGAACAGGCTGTCTTCGCTCAAAAACTTGATGATGCTACTGAAAAAGGTAGACAAGAAGAGAGAATTGAAGTTGCAAAGAATCTACTTAAAGCAGGAGTTTCTATTGATATCATAGCTCAAACTACTGGTCTTACAGTTAACGAAGTCAAAGACTTAATCTGATTTTATCTTTTGACACCTAGATGAACATCTTTGTACTAGATGAAAACCCAGCAATTGCGGCGCAAATGTTATGTGATAAGCATATAGTAAAAATGCCATTAGAAACTGCTCAATTATTGAGTAATGTTTTTTCAACAGCATTGAAAGTGCAAAATCCTTTTGTCAGTATCATAAATCAGAATATAGAAGTCCCATATAGACTGACTCACAACAATCATCCTTGTTCTTTATGGGCTAGACAATCAGAAGGAACCTTTCGTTGGTTGATAAAGTATGGGAAAGAGTTGTGTACAGAGTATACCTGGCGATACAAAAGAAAGCATAAATCAGAGGAAGTAATAAATTGGTGTGATAGTAATAAGGATTTACTCATTTTTCAATCAACCGATATACAAGCTTTTGTACAAGCACTGCCCGACCGGTATAAATGTAGTAGTCCCATAACAGCCTATAGAAAGTACTACCTACATGAAAAGATGAGATTTGCTAAGTGGGAAAAGGGCAGAGAAGCACCGGATTGGATAATAGGGAATCATTGCACTACGGTTATCAGCCAATAAACACAGAAGTCATCCTCATCGGACATGAAAAAAGCAGGGAAGAGGGCGAAAAACAGGCTAAAATAGTAGTTGCTAAAAATCTACTTAAGGCTGACGTATCTATCGACTTGATAGCTGAATCTACTGGCCTTCCTCAAGCTGAAGTTGTACAACTCAAGGAAGAAATATCACAGAGATCTTTGTAGTTGATTGCCTACTGTTGGATCATTTAAACAGGTTCTAGGTTTATCATCTGCTTCTCCTGGTAATTGACTCTTTGACCGACTAAGAAAAACAGCAGCAAGTATGCAATTAATTGTTTCTTTAACCAACCGTTCTAATGAAGGCTTGCGTGTTTGCTCTGCTTTTTCAACTTCACATTTTGAACCTATAAAAGGAATTACTTTGGTTGCTTGTACTACTTCTTCTATGTTCTTGCTATTTTTTAAGTTATCAAGATATTCTCTAGCTGTCATACTCACTTCTTTTTTATCTAGGTGGTTTTGGAATTTTTTGCTACTTAAATTCATATTGGCATTGATAAGTAAAGGTACGCTACCTTCTACATTAATTTTAGTTCCAAAGTCATATAGTTGAACTCTAGATAATTCGTGACCATTAATCTTAATAAGACCAAGCTCCTTATCTTGTTCTTCTAGCAATTGACGCTCTGTTTTAATTTCTTTTGCTAAAATTTGTTTATCTTCACTAGATAGTAAGTTATTGGCTTTGCCAACATCAAAGTGTTCAACAAGCAAACCTTTTTCTTCTACTTTATAGCCAGCAGATACCGTCTCGCTAGTCAACAAAAAAATTATAAAAATTGTCTCATTGCCTAAGCTGTATTGTAAAACTAAAAAATACTTCCAATTCACACCCTGTGTAGCAGTATACAAGTTAGTGTATATGTTGATAAGTAAATTAGTTTTATGCATACAAGACAGCAGAAATTTACTTATCAACATATACACTAACCAATTACATTCAATAAATTTGTGTAAGATACCATTTTACATAAGATAAGACCTGCTGCAAAAGGTGATGACAAAATGATGTGAGAGAGGTAAAAGAAGAATAAGCAGATTGAGTAAGGTAAAAAAATGAGCTTTAGTTACTATAACATAAAGAAACATCCAAGAAACTTTCGTAATATAACAGGTTTAACTGTAGAGGAGTTCGAAAAGGTGGTGGAAAAAGTGAGGTCTGAGTGGGAAAAACTTGAAAAACAAAAAAAGTGCCATGGTAGAAGATCACAACTACCAACTCTGGAAGATAAGTTATTTTGCGTAATTTTGTACTATCGCACTTACATAACACACAGATTTTTAGGGTGCCTGTTCAATGTGCACAACGCAAATGTGTGTAGGTTACTGAAGAAAATAGAGCCATTACTTGCCAAAAAAGTTACTATCACAAAAGATAGAAGTATGACGCCAGAAAAAACACTGAAGATTTTGGCTGATGTTACAGAACAGCAAATACAGAGACCAGAAGATAGTAAAAAACGGAAGAAATCATATTCAGGAAAAAAAAGAACCAACACTATGAAAACTGAGATTATTATCGAAGAAGGAGGAAGAATTTTATCAGTGTCAAAGTCATACCGTGGTAGAATTAGTGATTTTCGCATAAGGAAACAAGAAAAATATTTACCACTTGATAGCATAAAACATGCCGATTCTGGATATCAAGGTTGGCAAAAATTGCAAAGCAATGTTATAATTCCATATAAAAAGTATCGTAAAAAGCCATTAACTCAAGAGCAGAAAGAGCATAATAGAAGATTAGCATCATTTAGAATGAGAGTAGAAAATAAGATCCGAGAGATAAAGATATTTAAAATTATGTCGAATGTTTATCGCAATTTTCAGAAAAAATATAACCTGAGGTTCAATATTATTGCTGGTATTGTAAATCTTAAGCACGCCTTTTAGTTAACCTTGATTTTATTCACCCTCCTTCCCTTTTTTTTATCGCTTGATTCGCAGCAGGTCTCTAGAAAAACTTTCAACTCACCCTTGAGCTCATTACTTCCATACTCAAGACATATTTCAGCTTCATCACTTGTTGTCCCTGATTCATCAGTAATATGCAGAGATATTAAGCTACTCCTTAAGGCCCCTGTAATAGAGTAGACTTCTTTCGAAACTAGGATAAAGCAGTAAAAATAGTAATTTTGAGGTAAGGAGAAATGAAGTATGAAATAGTGAAAGAGCTCGATAAAGAGGAGTTTCGTCGACTAACAGGAGTAAAGAGATCAACGTTTAACAAAATGGTAGGGATTTTATGTGAAGAAAATAAAAAAAAGAAAGCTAAAGGAGGAAGGAAAAATAAGCTAAACGAGGAGAATATGCTGCTCATGGTATTAGAATACTTACGAGAATACCGTACATATTTTCACATAAGTCAAAGTTATGGAGTAAGTGAAAGTACGGCATATAAAACTGTAAAATGGGTAGAGGATACTCTAATACAACACCCAGATTTCGCATTGCCAGGACGAAAAGAACTCCTAAAAAGCGACGTGGAATATGAGATTTTGGTGATTGATGCAACGGAAACACCTGTAGAGAGACCAAAAAAAAGCAGAAAAGATTTTATTCAGGAAAGAAGAAAAAACATACACTAAAAACACAAATAATTGCAGAAAAGAAGAGCAAGAAAATTATTTGTACGTCATTTTCAAACGGGAGAAAGCATGACTTTCGGCTTTTCAAGGAGTCAAAAGTGCATGTATCAGAAGGTATAAAAGTTTTAGCCGATGCTGGCTATAGAGGTTTTCAGAAAATTCACAAAAATGTCGAGTTGCCACACAGAAGGATGAAAAAGAGTCCCTTAATTAAGGAAAAAAAGGTAGAAAATCGGGAGCTAGCAAGCAAAAGAGTAGTAGTTGAGAATGTAATTGGTCTGTTAAAAAGATTTAAAATTATTGCAGACAGATATCGCAATCGGAGAAAACGTTTTGGCTTGAGATTCAATTTAATAGCAGGAATTCACAATTTCGAGCTGTCTATATGAGTTTCGAAAGAGGTCTAGTTATTTTCTGCTATTATGTTAAAATCTGGCTTCATTAATCTAAAATTTTTACAACAGACTTTTGTGATGTCTTTTGAATCTCAGGTAACTTAATTTTCAGTCCTGCAGGTAGAAAGCTTCCATATTCTGCAAGTCCAGGATTTTTTTCTAAGACCACTTCCACTGCTCCACTACTGTAACCATAATGTTTCCAACAAATATAATCCAACATCTCGTTCTCTTTGGTAAAATAATAAATCACCTGTTATAACTTTTTAACTTCATTTGAAACTCAATTTTTCTTGGCAATCCACAGGGAAAAAAGAATCTCTGTTTTTCTTCTATATGAGTAATCACGAAATTTCCTAGTACCTTTCCTGAACCATCAACTAAAACATTTGGCTCTTGTATATTCTTTAATAACTCCAAACCGTTATTCTGATGATGTGGATAAATTACTCCTGTTAAGTCAATATGCTCGACCTCTGAGCCAATATTCTGCAGTGATGTTTTTTCAATACATTCAACTGTATGCCACCTCTGCTCTTTACTGTACCTAAGGCTCACTGGATCAAATTTAAATTTTCCAAGTAACACTTTCCTCCACCGTGTCAAAAAGAGCACCTCTTGCTTGTTCTCTAAACCTTTCTATTACTGCATCAGCAATGCTACGGGCGTCTTGGTTAGGCTCTGCTTTAACAATTATATTAAACGTTTGATTAAATGTCTGGTTATGTGTTTTTGACTCTTTCTTTTCAAATCTGTTTTTTTCAAATATTTCATTAACTTGATTACCTTCTATAGATTTTTTCTCCTCAATAAAGCTCTTGTTTCTCTCAGAGCATGTCTTCAAACTAACTAGAAAGGAGTTAAGAAGTGTGTTATAAGACATATTTTAAATGTACCCAAGCGATATAAGTGACAAAGAATGGAAGATGATAGAGCAATATTTTGAACCTAAAAAGACCGGCAGACCAAGAAAACACAGTATTAGAACAATTATTAACGCAATCCGCTATGTGATGAGAACAGGCTGTCAATGGAGACAACTACCTAAGAATTTTCCACCATGGAAAACCGTGTATAGTTGTAATTCGCGTTTAAAAAAAAGTGGAATATGGGAAGAAATTCACGATTTTCTAGTTAAAAAACTAAGAAAGATAATTGGTAAGAATGAAACTCCATCAGTAGGAATAATTGACAGTCAATCAGTAAAAACCACTCAAAAAGGGGATCCAGAGGATATGATGCTGGCAAGAAAGTAAAGGGTAGAAAACGCCACATCGTTGTAGATACTGTAGGTCTTGTAATTGCTGCTGAAGTACACAGTGCAAGCATTCAAGATCGTGATGGTGCACTAAATCTTTTTGTTCAAGCCAAATGCAAAGCTCCAACATTACGTAAGTTTTTTGCTGATCAAGGATATACAGGTAAATTGCAAAACCGCTGTTTATTGGAAACTGGATGTTTATTGACGATTACCAAGAAAGTAGTTGATACAGGATTTCAGGTTATTCCTAAACGTTGGATTGTTGAAAGAACCTTTGCTTGGCTCTCCAATTTTAGACGTATGAGTAAGGATTATGAGCATTCTCCTCTCACTTCAAAAAACAACATCTTTTTCAATATGATCACTATTATGCTTCACAAATTAGCTCATTCTTAAGTTTGAAGACATGCTCTCAGACATTTCTTTGATCGCACTATTATTTGACAGATTACTAGAAATGCTACTTTTAAGGGGAGTATGTATTTCAGCAACAATACTTTTTCTTTTTTCAAATTCTTTCAGTGGGCTGTTTTCGGCAACCTTTCCAAATATGCTACCAACAGTATTTCCCAGCCATGAAAACATTTCTCCGATGGGCTTTATTATTGATTTTATGTACTCCCAGATGCTAGAGAAAAAGTTCTTTACCTTTTGCCAATTAGTTATAATAAGTGTTGCACCAGTTGCAATTGCAGCAATAACTGCTCCTATAGGATTACTGACTACAGCAAGTGTTATTGCCCGCAGTCCCGTTACTATTACAGGTATGGCTGATGATAGTAACGGAAAAGCTTTTGTTGCTAAGCTCAAAGTCGTAGCTTTTAAAACGCTCAGTCCAGTAATTACTGCTGGAATAGCGTATGTCGATAGAACAGAAAATGTTGCTATTGCTTTTGCCGCTAAACTCCAAACTGTTCCCATGAAAAGACTAAGTATATAACCACCACCTACTAATAGAACTTTAAGACTTATTAGTGCTGCTATAGTACCCATGATTACTTTAGTTACAGTTGGATATTCTTCTGCAAATGAAGCTATATTTTCACTTGCCCATTTTAACTTCTCAGCTATAGGTTTTAAAACAGGCAACATCACTGAACCTAAATTCATACCAACTTCTGCTATCGAATTTTTCAGCAGTTGTAATTTACTTGCTGTAGTACTCACACGATCCTTAAATTCTTCCTGCAATGAATTTGCACGTTCCCCTTCATCAGCTAATAAATCCAGCACCTTTCCATATACTTCTGAATTTTCAAGTAGTAGCGCTATATCATCTTCTGCTCCCTGCCCAAAGAGCTTTAGCAGAATGCCAGCCCGATCATGTTTATCTATTTTTTTTAAAATTTCAAAAAAATCCAGTAGCGCTTTGTGAGGATTTTTCTTGATATTTTCCTCAAGCTCTTCTATATCTATCCCGATTTCCTCTAGTGTTTCTCTAAATTCATCTTCTTGCTCACTTGCCGTTTGAAGTTTGACCAGCACACCATTTATCATTTCTGCTGCTTTTTTGGGTTGTTTTCCTAAACTAATGAAGGCGTTTAATAAACCAGCTATCTGACCAACATTCAAACCAAACTGTTTCGCTGCCCCGCCAGCTATCGTCATTGCTGCCATCAGATCTTTTGCCTCAACAGTAGTATTACTTGATAGATGATTTATCGTATCTCCCCACTCTTTTAGATCTTCTATTTTTGTTCCAAAAATTTTATAGAGCTTGCTAGCAGCACTTCCTATTTCTTCTACATTCATACCAAAATTTACTGCCATTTTCGACACTATTTCTGTAAATTCTAGAAGATCTTTTTTTTCTTCAATACCAAGTCGAGCACCACTTGTAGTTACCTGTGCTAACTCTGCAGCAGATAGTGGTATTGTTCGGGATAACTCTTTCAACATTTTACCAAGTTCCATGAATTCTCTATCATTATCTTCCTTATCATCAGAAAGTTTTATCACTGCCTTAATATTAGCCATAGCGCTTTCAAAATCAATTGCAGCTTTAAATGGAGTTCCAAGTGTTAATGCAAGTGCTCCTGTTTCTAGTAATTGTGATTTAAAGTGTGTCCTTTTTGCTGAAAAGCTCTGGTATGCTTTGGTAGCAAAGTTTAGCTTACTATATTGACTTCTCAGCCTGTTTGCAGAAGCACCTAGTTTATCTTGATCTCTTATCAAAGATTGAATGTTTTTTCCACTTTTCTTAAATTCTTCACTGAGCGCATGTAAAGTGTCTCTCTTCTGTAAGTACGCTGTTTTGGCCTTTATTGCCGATTCCTTAGCCTTATCAAACTGAGCCTTTAAATCTTTACTTGGCTTTGCTGTTGTTTTCATTTGCTTAGCCAAGGACGTTACTTGCACTTCTAAACCTTTCCAAGATCTCTTGGCAACTAATGTGTTACGACTTAACTCCTTAAATTTAGATACCGATTTCATCGACGTATCAAGTTGCCTTATTGTACCACCAAGACGGGAAAGTTGAGCGCTACTTCCTGCCATTGCGCTATTAAAGCTACCATCTAGTATGGCACCTATTTTTACTGATAATGTTGACATTTAAATTCTCCTGCTGCTTTTACCCACAAAACAAACTCTTTCATTTCCATTTCAAGTACCTGCTCAATCCCGCCACCTGCGACAGAGCTGAGCATTAGTACATTTAGCCTTAAGTCCTTTGTGTAACAGGTGGAAAAAAAACCTTCAACTCCTCCTGTATTTTTATGTAGTCTGCAAAATATAACTCTAAAATTGTTTCCTTCGTCACAGATGCTAGGTTTGCTATTAATCCAACTTCTTTTTCAAAATCACTACTACCGGCACGTTCCATTGCAAGGCAGTCCCTTACTTTGACTGGTCTAAAAGTTAATTCCGAAACCGGAGTTCCTTCTACTGTTATTGGATTATTAAATTTTACTGTTTTCATACTTCTCCCTAAAAGTTAATTAAATAAAAGTCTGTTTGGCTTTTACATGACTAACTTCTTTATTGTGATTATAGCTTTGATGATTGTCCTTGTTGTGTTTTATTGAAGTAGTAATGATTTCACATCTTTTTTCTGAATTTTTTCAACAAAAAAGTGAAAATATATTTAGTGTATACTAAGTATCTTTTTAGCCTTCTCGTAAATGGTATCTCTATGTCCTATTGTAACTATGGTTACTTCATACTTTAAAGTGTCTGCATAATATAGAACACGATAATCGCCAACTCTTAGTCCTTTATACCCTTTAAGACTATGCTCTAACGCTTTACCAAGATTAATAGGGTCAACTGTAAGCCGCTCGTTTATTGCTTTTATAACCCTTTTCCTTACTGTTTTCGGAAGATTTGGAAGATCTTTCTCGAGAACATTGTCTAAGAAGATAATAGTGTATCCCAATCTACATCCTCACTTTTAGTCTTTTTTGCACCTTCAATATCATACTCGTCAGCAACTGCAGACAAAAAAATGTCTTCCTCTTCAAGCTCAACCGCTTCTCTGATTAGCCTTTCTGCTAATTCTTGAGCAGGCTGCTTAGTGAGCTTGGCCAGTTCAGCAAGATGCTGTGAAGTTTCTTTGCTAAGAGCTACATTAGTTCCCAAGTTTGCCATATACTTTACCAGAATCCACCACTGTAATTTTACAATGTTTTTCTAAACTTTTCAATAAAAAAGGTGTTCAACATATATACTTTGTATTTTAACATTTTTATGTAATTTTGTCAACTACATCAAATACCTAAAATCGTTTGTAAAAAAGCCATCTGGTCAACACCATTAATCTTGCGAATCATATTCTCAGCATCGATTTCGATAAGTTCTCTAGCACCGATAGTAAGTTTGTAATAATGCGCAGCTACGGTACACTTCAGCGTTGCTTTCTCAGCCGGTTTCCAGCTACCAAAATCAAATTCTCTGAATATGCCTCTGAGATTGATTACTACAGCTTCAATATCGTTACTACCACTACCTTGCATTCCACCACGGAGCGTCAAAGCTACTGAATTTCCGTCTATAGACCTGCTGCGAATCAAGCGATAAAAAAAAGGGAAGGAGGGTGAATAAAATCAAGGTTAACTAAAAGGCGTGCTTAAGATTTACAATACCAGCAATAATATTGAACCTCAGGTTATATTTTTTCTGAAAATTGCGATAAACATTCGACATAATTTTAAATATCTTTATCTCTCGGATCTTATTTTCTACTCTCATTCTAAATGATGCTAATCTTCTATTATGCTCTTTCTGCTCTTGAGTTAATGGCTTTTTACGATACTTTTTATATGGAATTATAACATTGCTTTGCAATTTTTGCCAACCTTGATATCCAGAATCGGCATGTTTTATGCTATCAAGTGGTAAATATTTTTCTTGTTTCCTTATGCGAAAATCACTAATTCTACCACGGTATGACTTTGACACTGATAAAATTCTTCCTCCTTCTTCGATAATAATCTCAGTTTTCATAGTGTTGGTTCTTTTTTTTCCTGAATATGATTTCTTCCGTTTTTTACTATCTTCTGGTCTCTGTATTTGCTGTTCTGTAACATCAGCCAAAATCTTCAGTAGACTTCTTTCGAAACTAGGATAAAGCAGTAAAAATAGTAATTTTGAGGTAAGGAGAAATGAAGTATGAAATAGTGAAAGAGCTCGATAAAGAGGAGTTTCGTCGACTAACAGGAGTAAAGAGATCAACGTTTAACAAAATGGTAGGGATTTTATGTGAAGAAAATAAAAAAAAGAAAGCTAAAGGAGGAAGGAAAAATAAGCTAAACGAGGAGAATATGCTGCTCATGGTATTAGAATACTTACGAGAATACCGTACATATTTTCACATAAGTCAAAGTTATGGAGTAAGTGAAAGTACGGCATATAAAACTGTAAAATGGGTAGAGGATACTCTAATACAACACCCAGATTTCGCATTGCCAGGACGAAAAGAACTCCTAAAAAGCGACGTGGAATATGAGATTTTGGTGATTGATGCAACGGAAACACCTGTAGAGAGACCAAAAAAAAGCAGAAAAGATTTTATTCAGGAAAGAAGAAAAAACATACACTAAAAACACAAATAATTGCAGAAAAGAAGAGCAAGAAAATTATTTGTACGTCATTTTCAAACGGGAGAAAGCATGACTTTCGGCTTTTCAAGGAGTCAAAAGTGCATGTATCAGAAGGTATAAAAGTTTTAGCCGATGCTGGCTATAGAGGTTTTCAGAAAATTCACAAAAATGTCGAGTTGCCACACAGAAGGATGAAAAAGAGTCCCTTAATTAAGGAAAAAAAGGTAGAAAATCGGGAGCTAGCAAGCAAAAGAGTAGTAGTTGAGAATGTAATTGGTCTGTTAAAAAGATTTAAAATTATTGCAGACAGATATCGCAATCGGAGAAAACGTTTTGGCTTGAGATTCAATTTAATAGCAGGAATTCACAATTTCGAGCTGTCTATATGAGTTTCGAAAGAGGTCTAGTGTTTTTTCTGGCGTCATACTTCTATCTTTTGTGATAGTAACTTTTTTGGCAAGTAATGGCTCTATTTTCTTCAGTAACCTACACACATTTGTGTTGTGCACATTGAACAGGCACCCTAAAAATCTGTGTGTTATGTAAGTGCGATAGTACAAAATTACGCAAAATAACTTATCTTCCAGAGTTGGTAGTTGTGATCTTCTACCATGGCACTTTTTTTGTTTTTCAAGTTTTTCCCACTCAGACCTCACTTTTTCCACCACCTTTTCGAACTCCTCTACAGTTAAACCTGTTATATTACGAAAGTTTCTTGGATGTTTCTTTATGTTATAGTAACTAAAGCTCATTTTTTTACCTTACTCAATCTGCTTATTCTTCTTTTACCTCTCTCACATCATTTTGTCATCACCTTTTGCAGCAGGTCTTTTGATGAATCAAGGTTTGGCACACATTCGAAAGTTGGACATGGGTGGTTTAAAAAGGGCACCAGGACGAAGGTTAAAATAAAATTAGGTAGGCAAAATTTTTATCTCTACAGTGCAATTAATCCCCAAAACGGAGAAAA
The DNA here is from genome assembly GCA_019973975.1 of Trichonephila clavata. Lineage (NCBI taxonomy): Eukaryota > Metazoa > Arthropoda > Arachnida > Araneae > Nephilidae > Trichonephila > Trichonephila clavata. Next base: position 46,645 of record BMAO01014952.1, read on the forward strand.
TTCTAGTTTGCTTGCACCAAATGTTAACACTGATTGTATGAATATATTTCTTGAGCAAATGTCACAATATTTAGGAACAAGAGAGGCTTTTTTAGTTATGGATTGTGCTAGTTGGCATAAGTCAAAAAATTTAAAGGTACCTAAAAATGTTGAGATTATATATCTACCACCATACTCACCTGAGCTCAATCCAGTTGAGAGGTTTTGGTTATATATAAAACAGAACATTTTGCGCAATAAGATATACGATACAATTGCTCTGCTTGAGGGTGCTTTGTGCAAATTTATTACTTCTCTTGCCATCTCCACAATTAAACAACTCTGCAATGTCTCCTATTTGACTGACCAACAATGAGAATTGGTATTACTATTGCAAATGCAGGGAGCAGTAGCGGAGTATGAACGAGCGAAGATGATGGAAAGGTATCGGCGGGGAAAACTCCATGCGGCAAGAAGAGGCAGTGTCAGTGTAATAGGCAAAGCATCTTATGGTTATCGATACATAAAGAAGGGCACAACAGGTGAAGAAGGGAAACTTGAAATTAATGAAGAGGAAGCAAAAGTAGTGAGAGAATTGTTCATGTGGGTAGGGAAAGAAAGAATAAGAACTATAGAGGTAATATGTAGACTAAAAGAAAGGTCAATAAGGACACAAACAGGAAAAGAGAGGTGGAACCGAAGCACCATCAGTCAGATATTAAAAAATCCTGTATACAAAGGGCAAGCAGTGTATGGCAGGACTAAGGTAGGCCAAGTAAAACCAGAAATAAGGCCACAACGGAATGCTGGAAGGCAGAAAAGTTGTTCTAGGTACTCCCAAGATAAAGAGAATTGGATTTATATTGCAGTACCAAGAATAGTTGATGAAGAATTGTTTAATGCAGTACAAGAGCAACTGGCTGAAAATAGAAAAAGAGTGAAAAGACAGGAAAGGAAAGTAGCGTACCTGCTACAAGGTTTAACTGTGTGTCAACGCTGTAGATATGCTTATTGCGGTGCATCTACTATAAATAGGAGGGGAACCTACTATCATTCTTATTATTGTTGTACTGCTCCAAGTTATAAGGAAGCATGCGGCAACAGACCGGTGCAAGCAGATGCATTAGAAACAATTATATGGAAAAAAGTGAAAGGTATATTGAAGAAACCAGAAAGGTTGATAAATGAATATCAACGGCACCAGCTAGGAAGTAAAGAGTTGCTATTGGAGGAAGGTCTTGAGAGGGAAGAAAGCAAATTAAAACGAGGTATTTCTGGGCTGATTGATAGTTATGCAAGAGGGTATATAAATCAAGAGGAATTCGAGTTAAGAATCAAAGGAATGAAACAGCGATTAAAAGAAAAGGAAGAGGAAAAGAAAAGGATAAAAGATAAGAAAGAGGTACAGGAAGAGTTGACTAATATAATAGGTAACATAAAGGAGTTTTATTCTGGGATAAAATTAGAGCTAGATCAATTGGATTGGTTAGAAAAACGTAGTGTAATAAGGAAGTTAATTGAGAGAGTAGAGATTAACGTTGATAATATAACTATAGTATTTCGAATAAAAGAATTTGTTACCAAAAATAAACAAAATCAAGATATACAAGCTATCAGAAGACCTGCTGCAAAAGGTGATGACAAAATGATGTGAGAGAGGTAAAAGAAGAATAAGCAGATTGAGTAAGGTAAAAAAATGAGCTTTAGTTACTATAACATAAAGAAACATCCAAGAAACTTTCGTAATATAACAGGTTTAACTGTAGAGGAGTTCGAAAAGGTGGTGGAAAAAGTGAGGTCTGAGTGGGAAAAACTTGAAAAACAAAAAAAGTGCCATGGTAGAAGATCACAACTACCAACTCTGGAAGATAAGTTATTTTGCGTAATTTTGTACTATCGCACTTACATAACACACAGATTTTTAGGGTGCCTGTTCAATGTGCACAACGCAAATGTGTGTAGGTTACTGAAGAAAATAGAGCCATTACTTGCCAAAAAAGTTACTATCACAAAAGATAGAAGTATGACGCCAGAAAAAACACTGAAGATTTTGGCTGATGTTACAGAACAGCAAATACAGAGACCAGAAGATAGTAAAAAACGGAAGAAATCATATTCAGGAAAAAAAAGAACCAACACTATGAAAACTGAGATTATTATCGAAGAAGGAGGAAGAATTTTATCAGTGTCAAAGTCATACCGTGGTAGAATTAGTGATTTTCGCATAAGGAAACAAGAAAAATATTTACCACTTGATAGCATAAAACATGCCGATTCTGGATATCAAGGTTGGCAAAAATTGCAAAGCAATGTTATAATTCCATATAAAAAGTATCGTAAAAAGCCATTAACTCAAGAGCAGAAAGAGCATAATAGAAGATTAGCATCATTTAGAATGAGAGTAGAAAATAAGATCCGAGAGATAAAGATATTTAAAATTATGTCGAATGTTTATCGCAATTTTCAGAAAAAATATAACCTGAGGTTCAATATTATTGCTGGTATTGTAAATCTTAAGCACGCCTTTTAGTTAACCTTGATTTTATTCACCCTCCTTCCCTTTTTTTTATCGCTTGATTCGCAGCAGGTCTAGAGAAAGAATTGCACGACCAGAAAGCGAGTAAGGTGAAGGAATTTATGATAGAAATAGGCGAGGTCAATAAAAAAGAATTGATATAGTAGACGGGGAAAACAAAAGGTGAATTTGTAGGAAAAATTGTAAGAGAGAATGAGAATAGGTAGTTTTGCACAGAAGAGCTACTAATACCAATTCCCACTGCACAACAAACGGATAGATAATAATAAAAAAAAAGCCATACTGAAGTAAGTAAAATAGCGAGGTTTAAATGGCATTAAGATCAAAATTATTGGATGAAAAAGTAGTAGAATCAGCAAAAGAAATGCCGAAGAAAGTAAGGAATAATGCATATGTTTCAAAAAAACTAAATGCTGTAATTGCAGCAAAAAAGTACAGTATAACGGCTGTAGCAAAAATATATTGCATTTCAAGAAGCGCACTAACTTCGTGGGTAAAACTCTTGAAATTTGGCAGAGAAGAAAAACTGTTTGCTCCTCCACAACGACGTAGAAAAACTAAATTAAATCAGGTTCAACTACAGCAAGTTGAAGTATGGATAGAAGAAAATCCCAACATTACTATTAAAGAAATGAGAATAAAGATTCAGGAAAAATTTGGTCTGAATGTCAGTAAGTCCACAGTGCACCGTAATATGCAAAGAATGAAATTTTCATATATTACACCAAGGCCAGTTCATAATGGACAAGATAAAAACAGACAGGAAGAATTCAAAAAAAAATCTCAATAGACTTCTTTCGAAACTAGGATAAAGCAGTAAAAATAGTAATTTTGAGGTAAGGAGAAATGAAGTATGAAATAGTGAAAGAGCTCGATAAAGAGGAGTTTCGTCGACTAACAGGAGTAAAGAGATCAACGTTTAACAAAATGGTAGGGATTTTATGTGAAGAAAATAAAAAAAAGAAAGCTAAAGGAGGAAGGAAAAATAAGCTAAACGAGGAGAATATGCTGCTCATGGTATTAGAATACTTACGAGAATACCGTACATATTTTCACATAAGTCAAAGTTATGGAGTAAGTGAAAGTACGGCATATAAAACTGTAAAATGGGTAGAGGATACTCTAATACAACACCCAGATTTCGCATTGCCAGGACGAAAAGAACTCCTAAAAAGCGACGTGGAATATGAGATTTTGGTGATTGATGCAACGGAAACACCTGTAGAGAGACCAAAAAAAAGCAGAAAAGATTTTATTCAGGAAAGAAGAAAAAACATACACTAAAAACACAAATAATTGCAGAAAAGAAGAGCAAGAAAATTATTTGTACGTCATTTTCAAACGGGAGAAAGCATGACTTTCGGCTTTTCAAGGAGTCAAAAGTGCATGTATCAGAAGGTATAAAAGTTTTAGCCGATGCTGGCTATAGAGGTTTTCAGAAAATTCACAAAAATGTCGAGTTGCCACACAGAAGGATGAAAAAGAGTCCCTTAATTAAGGAAAAAAAGGTAGAAAATCGGGAGCTAGCAAGCAAAAGAGTAGTAGTTGAGAATGTAATTGGTCTGTTAAAAAGATTTAAAATTATTGCAGACAGATATCGCAATCGGAGAAAACGTTTTGGCTTGAGATTCAATTTAATAGCAGGAATTCACAATTTCGAGCTGTCTATATGAGTTTCGAAAGAGGTCTATTTTTTTTCTCAAGGTCTTTCTTATTAAACTAAGCATAACATTTTCTCTCTTCGTGGTTATAATATTTGCTTTTATGAATCAGTTGTGTTGACAATGTATTAATTGCATAGCTCAGACATTGTTTTATAAAGCAAAATTTTAGTAGACCACCTTACAAGAACGTTTCTTGCTAATTCTGAATCCGAAAAAAGGACGCAGTAAAGTTATTTGTAAGGGAAGAATGAAACTTGTAGCTATAGCTAAACTGACTTACGATAATTTGAAAAACCATCATCCCGCTGCTTGTTAGCGGGATCTATGTTAAGAGATACCGCGGTGGCATGACGATAAGGTTCCAGTGTCAGCTATTTGAATGACACAGTTTTTGCTTAAACCCGTAACGTTCGTATATTTTGCTAAAAGTTCAAATATCAACATCATGCACGTTGAGTGCATTGCTATTAATAAAATCACGGCGTGGTTCAACTATATCACCCATTAATATTGAAAATATGGAATCAGCTTCTTCACAATCTTTTATTTCAACCTTCAGTAAAGTTCTAGCCTCAGGATTTAACGTAGTATCCCATAGCTGATCAGCATTCATTTCACCAAGACCTTTAAATCTCTGCAGAGTTAAACCCTTTTTACCATGGTCCATTATTATTTTTGCAAGCGTACTTGGAGAAGTGATTCTTATTTCAGTTTCTTGTGACTTTAAAAATGAATCACCATTAAATAAATGACTTATACCATCAAACAAACTTAATATGTTTTGCATATCTTTGCCTTCAAGCATACTAAGTGCAAATATATATTTGTCTGCCAATCCTTGAAATAATTTAGAGATGTGAATTTCTTTTTCCTCATCTTTTATTTCCACTTCCCAAGTGTATTCGCTGTACATTAACTTCAAATACTTTAATATCTCATCAGCCGATGATAGAGCATTCTTTTTGCTTAAAATTAGCAATGACTCTAGGAGATTTTGTGGTACTTCTCTATCATAATTTTTGCTAATATTAGAAATGCTAACGCATTTATTCAAAATAAGGCGCAAGTCGTTAAATTCTGTAGCTACACCACTTAGTGTTAATCTTTTAACTGCTGAGTTTATTATATACTCTTCAAAAGTTTCGTCATCTTTAATATAAGTGTCTTTAGCATTCTTTGTAACTTTATAGAGGGGTGGCTGTGCTATGTATAAGTAGCCTTTTTCAATAACTTCACGCATGTGTCTAAAAAAGAAAGTCAGAATCAAAGTTCTTATATGTGAACCATCAACATCTGCATCTGTCATGATGATAATTTTATGATATCTAGCTTTTTCAATATCGAAGTGTTCACTCCCTATTCCAGCACCAATTGCAGTAATTAAAGAGCCTATTTCTGCAGATGAAAAAATACGATCTAAACTTACACGTTCTACGTTTAGAATTTTTCCTCTTAAGGCAAGCACTGCTTGTGTTTTACGATTACGCCCCTGCTTTGCAGTACCACCTGCTGAATTACCCTCTACTATAAATAATTCCGATAACTCAGGGGCTTTTTCCTGGCAATCAGCAAGCTTTCCTGGCAGAGTTGCAATATCAATATTGTTTTTGCTTTTAACTAACTCTCGTGCTTTTCTTGCGGCTTCTCTTCCTTTTGCTGACCTAATTGCTCTTTCTACTATGCTTGCTGCCAATTTGGGATCAGTTTCAAGGATTGTGCTCAATTTATCAGAAACTATGCTCTCCACAACTGCACGTGCTTCAGAACTAACTAGTTTGTCTTTTGTTTGTGAAGAAAACTTAGGATCAGGCATCTTGAGAGATAAAACACAAGTTAAACCTTCTCTAACGTCTTCTCCAGTTAAATTTACTTTTGCTTTCTTTAAGAACCCTTCATTAGTTGCATAGGTATTGATACATCTAGTTAGTGCAGATCTAAATCCTGCCAAATGCGTACCACCATCTCGTTGCCGTATATTATTAGTGAAACACAACATATTCTCATAGTAGGAATCATTCCATTCCATCGATATTTCCAAGCTGATGCCAAGATCTTCTGCATCTCCTTTCATACTGGCAATTTTAGTTACATGTGTCTTATTCTTATCTAAGTACCGCACAAAATTCGCTGTACCAAAATTGTCTTTAGATTGATTGCTCTGATTGAAATGAGACTCTGTATATGGTTCATTGCGCAGATCACGTAAAGTAATGTCGATATTTGAATTTAAAAATGCTAATTCTCTTATACGACTTTCAAGCGTTGAGTAACTGAAATTAATGCCATTAAAAGTCTCTGTTGATGGCATGAACGTGACTTTAGTTCCTCTTTTGTTTGTATTTTCGTTGACTACCTTTAAAGGTTCAATAGACTCACCATCTTCAAAACGCATAAAGTGTTCTTTCTTATTGCGCCAAATAGTTAATTCCAACCAGCTTGATAATGCATTCACAACTGAGATTCCAACACCATGTAATCCCCCAGAAACTTTATAGGTATTACTGTCAAATTTACCACCAGCATGGAGTTGAGTCATTATTACCTCTGCTGCTGATATTCCTTCTTCTTCATGAATGTCAGTTGGAATGCCACGACCATTATCAGTTACAGATACCGAACCATCTTTATTTATGCTAACTTCAATTTTATCACAATATCCAGCTAAAGATTCATCTATTGCGTTATCAACAACCTCATATACCATGTGGTGCAAGCCAGATCCATCGTCAGTATCACCAATGTACATACCTGGACGTTTCCTTACAGCATCAAGACCCCTTAAAATTTTTATTGCATCGGCATTATAACTATTTTCCATTAGATTGCTTTATTTATACACGTTAATTGATGTTACATTCAGATATACTAGTTAGCAACATTTTTAAACTGATAACCCATGTTAAAAGCACAACTTTACGAATGTTTATTTTTGAAGACAGCAAATAGTGTCATTCCAATGTACCTTCCCGGTGGAGATTAAATTATAACGCTCATGCAGTTGCATGCTCGACTAATTAACAGAAAAATCTATAATTCAGTTTACGTATTTTCTTATCTCAGCCAAAATCTTATCAGATTGACTTTCGTCTGAATTTAAATCAGCTGCAAAGTGTGTAACATATTTTCCTCCATGGCCAATAAGATATATTATCGAAGAATGGTTGATTTCTTCTTCTCCGTCTACTTTGCTTGCATATACTTTATATTTCGCAACTACTTCGTCTATTTTTTCTCTTTCACCAGTTAACATTTGTATTCTATGGTCAAATTGCTGCTGAAATTCTTTAAGTCTTTCCGTGCTATCGCGCTCAGGATCAACTGTGATGAAGAATGTTTGCAGCTTGTCGTTGGTTTTTTCATCTAATTTTGCAAGTGTTTCTGAAATTATCCCAAGGTTCATAGGGCAAATTCTTTTGCATGAGGAAAACCCAAAAAAAATCATCATGTATTTATCTTTAAAATCACTACTGCGCAGAATCTGTCCGTCCTGATTAATCAAAGAAAAATCTCCGCCTATCTTAACTTCTGCGTTGTGAATCGCTGCTGGGGCAAATATGCCTTTTTTAGTAAAATAACAATAACCTAAAAAAACAACTGCTAATGCTGCTAGCACATTAGATAACAATCTTATAAACCTTACCATTAGAATGCTCTCAGTAAAATCAAATTGTATCTTTATTGGTTAACCTATTCAATATATTTATTCCAAAGTGTATTGTTAATTTTGTCTAACAGTTTCTTATGTTCATCAATTTCTTCACTATTTGGTGAATATTCTCTGGGAGTTAGATTACGCACTTTATGCTGAACGAATGTAGAGTTACTGTTCTGATTGCATTCATTATCAAACAGAAAGGTTTGTAACCCTCCTGTAAGTTCAACATATACCTTTGCAAGCAATTGAGCATCAACTAGTGCTCCGTGCAATTCTCTATTCTCTAGCGATATATCAAAACGCTTACATAATGCATTCAAAGAAGCAGGTGATCCTACGAATTTTTTCCTCGCAAGAGGTAATGTATCTAGCACTCTATCTGAGGAAATTAACCCAGCATTCAGCTTGCTTAACTCCATGTTAAGGAACTTAACATCGAATTCAGCGTTGTGAATTACCAAAATATCATTAGATATAAAGTCAAGAAATTCAAGTGCAACATCTGAGAATAATGGTTTATCTTCTAAAAATTCTTCACTAATACCGTGAATCTTAAACGAGTGATAAGGTATATCTCTTTCTGGGTTAAGGTACCGATGGAATACTTTACCTGTTGGAATACGATTAATTAATTCCACACACCCTATTTCAATAATTCGATGACCAGATCCAGTGTCAAGACCTGTCGTTTCAGTGTCAAGTACTATTTCGCGTAGCTTGCTTTCCATGGTTAACTCTAAATAAAACTAATCTTACTTGTCATTTGTCTTATCGTTATTTGTCTTTTTATAGTTAATAGAAACAAGCAACCAGCTTGGGTCTGATGAATTAACATTTTTTTTGAATTGCCATACATCCTCAACTTTATTAATGGTGGATGTGCTACCTGATATGATATTTCCTTCATTGTTCTTAACGAAGTTAATTTGCTCTGAAAGGAAATATACTGCAATAAACACTGTGTTTTTTACTAGCTTTATTTCTAAAATCTTTTGTGAAACGATAGAAACAATTATAGACTCGTGCACCTCTTTACGATGTTTAATCTTCTCTGTAAAATTATCATATAAGTCTTTATCGAGAAGTGGTTTTAACTGAGACAAATTTCCTTGATTGAAATACTTTATTATTAATTCAAAAGCTATGCTTGAACCTTCTATAAAGTGGGAAATAGAAAAATCTTTGTTTTTTTTTAATATTTGTTCATAAGTAACTTTTATTGAATTTTCATCATTGCTATCAATATAACTCTCAATGTTTTCTACTACATCTTCTTTACTTCGACTTACATCCAATACATTAGTTAGCTTTTTTAGGTTGAGATTGGCTGACCTTCCTAAAGAATTATACAAACGTGAAAAAATGAACGCCGCTAATAAAGCATATATTACAAGCTCTATCATAGTAACTCAACTCCTTGGCATATAAAGTATCCGAACATTATTAATTATTAATGAAAATATGTTTTTCATATCAACTTATAATCAGGTTTGCTATTCGTTTGTAAATGAATATATTATATAAGAAAGTATTAAATATCTCAACTTAATTAAAGGAGACGTAAGAAATGCCACAACAAAAAATGAGAATTCACGGTCAATATGTTAAAGATCTATCGTTTGAGAATCCAAATTCGCCATTCCTTTCTTCAAATAAAGCTCCCGATATTAATGTAATGGTTAATATCAATTCAGCGAAATTAGAAGGAATGGAAAACAAAGAAGGAGTAAATGAAGAAAAATCTTTCCATGAAATTACTTTACATATAGAAGTCAGAGCAACGATAAAAGATGCAGATATAAAAGATGGCGTAGCTTTCATTTGTGAGACGAAATATTGTGGCATTTTTTCAATAGAAAATTTAAAAGAGTTGAGTGAGGAAGAGGTAAGACAAGCTTTGTTTATTGGCGGACCTACTTTTCTTTTCCCTTTTGCAAGAGAAATAATTGCAAGAGTTACAAGCAGTGGTGGATTTCCCCCACTAATGCTAGATCCTATAGATTTTGAAACTATGTACGAGCAGCAAAGTCAACAACAAAGAAGTAACGGTAGTAATTCCAATTTTAACTAATGTAGTGTAATATATAGCTGAAAATAGCTGTGCTACTGAGGTACCAAAGGAGGAAGTATCTGAAATGAAGCAGAATATGTGTAATGATTTTGAAGGTAGTCTGTATGTCCACCAGTGCACACCGTTTTTGTCATCCCAGTGCGTGACACTGGGATCCAGGTATAGAAGTGTTTGCAAATCATACAATTTGCAGGGGATCCTAGGAACATATGTCAAAAACAATGTCTATGATGAAATAGGCTGGGTTCCAGCGTCACGTGCTGGAATGACATCATTAGTTGATTTTTCACTTAAAAATGGTTATGCAGGATGAATAATTCTTTAAACGCAAAAACAACTTTAAACATTGACGGGAAATCATACAACTATTTTAGCCTAAGTAGTGCTAGTGAATTTTTAGGAATAGATGTGACTAAATTGCCCTGCTCACTTAAGGTTCTGCTTGAAAATTTATTGCGCAATGAAGATGGAGTAAACATAAAGCTGGATGACATAAGAGTACTAGCAGACTGCGTTAATAAACACACTAATCACGAAATTAGCTATAAACCAGCAAGGGTGTTGATGCAAGATTTTACAGGGGTTCCTGCTGTTGTTGATCTAGCTTCAATGCGGAGCTATGTTAAGAAAAATGGAGGAAATCCGAGCAACATAAATCCTTCTGTACCGGTTGATCTTGTGATTGACCATTCTGTTCAAGTGGATAATTATGGAAGTGTTTCCGCATTCAGTAAGAATGTTGAGCTAGAAGTAAAAAGAAATTTGGAGAGATATCAATTCTTAAAGTGGGGAGAATCATCCTTCACAAATTTTAGAGTAGTACCGCCAGGTACTGGAATTTGCCACCAAGTGAATCTTGAGTATTTAGCGCAAGTTGTATGTAATAAGGATGGGGTTTTGTATCCTGATACTTTGGTTGGTACGGATAGCCATACTACGATGGTTAACGGGTTATCAGTCCTTGGTTGGGGTGTTGGAGGCATAGAAGCTGAGTCTGTGATGCTTGGTCAACCAATTAGTATGGTGATTCCAGAAGTAGTTGGATTTAAATTAATTGGCAGACTGCCGGAAGGAGTAACTGCGACTGATTTAGTGCTGACGGTTACCAATATCCTAAGAACAAAGGGTGTTGTTGGTAAGTTTGTAGAATTTTATGGTGATGGTTTAGATTATTTATCTTTGGCAGATAGGGCAACTATAGCAAACATGGCCCCAGAGTATGGCGCAACTTGTGGATTTTTTCCAATTGATCAGAAAACGCTAGATTATTTAAGCCTAACCGGAAGGCCAGAAAAGCTAGTTGAGGCTTATGCGAAAGAGCAAGGACTGTGGCGTGGCAATGATGAGTTAGCATTTTTTGACACACTAGAGCTTGATTTATCAAGCGTGAAGCCAGTAATGGCTGGTCCCAAAAGACCACAAGATAAGGTTTTTCTTTCACAAGTGGCAGAGTCTTTTTCTAAATTATTTTCAGTTAACGAATCAAAGGAAAGTGATAAGCTTCAAGATGGAAGTGTAGTTATTGCAGCAATAACAAGCTGCACTAACACCTCAAATCCAAGTGTGATGATTGCTGCAGGTCTTGTAGCTCGTAATGCAATTAAACTTGGATTAAAATCAAAGCCTTGGGTTAAAACTTCTCTTGCTCCAGGGTCACAGGTTGTAACAGAATATTTAGAAAAGTCAGGGTTGCAGGTAGATCTGAATGCTTTGGGCTTTAATTTAGTTGGATATGGTTGCACAACTTGCATTGGGAATTCTGGTCCACTAAATAGTGATATAGAAGATGGCATTAAAAACAAAAATTTAACTGTTGCTGCAGTTTTATCTGGTAATCGTAACTTTGAAGGAAGAATTCATCCGTTAGTCAAAGCTAATTACTTGGCATCTCCGCCACTTGTTGTTGCATATGCACTTGCTGGTACTGTGCAAACTGATTTGACAAAAGATTCAATATGCAAAGATAAGAATGGAAATGATGTCTATCTCAAAGATATATGGCCAACAAACAATGAAATCGAAGATTGTGTTAAAAGTGTGGTAACACGTGAGATGTTCATACAAAAGTATAAGGATGTTTTTTCTGGTGATGAACATTGGCGAAAGATAAAGTGTGAAAAAAGTGAAATCTATAATTGGGATGCAAACAGCACTTACATACAAGATCCGCCCTATTTTGATAATTTATCACCTAAAAATAATAAAATCGATATAAAAGGTGCACAAATATTGGCAATGTTTGGCGATAGCGTAACCACTGATCACATTTCCCCTGCTGGAAATATTGCCTCAAGTAGTCCTGCAGGTATATATTTAAAAAATCTTGGAATTGAGCCACAGGACTTTAATTCATATGGGTCTCGTCGTGGTAACCACAATGTAATGATGCGTGGAACTTTTGCTAACATTAGAATAAAAAATGAAATGGTAAGCATCGAAGGCGGCTATACAAAATATATTCCTTCTCAAGAAACTATGTCGATTTTTGATGCAGCAATGCGCTACAAAGAAAGTAATGTTCCTCTCATCATTGTGGCAGGAAAGGAGTATGGCACAGGTTCAAGTAGGGATTGGGCAGCAAAAGGTACTTTATTGTTGGGGATTAAAGTTGTAATTGCAGAAAGCTTTGAGCGTATACATAGGGCCAACTTAATTGGCATGGGTATCCTTCCACTTATATTCCAAAATGGAATAACCAGAAAGATATTTGATGGTAGTGAGATAATAAGCATAAAAGGTGAAATAGTGCCAAGTGGAAATTTAGAATGTATCATCAAAAGAAAGGATAGTTCTGAACAATCAATTCAACTCAAATGCTGTGTACAAACTGCAACTGAGGTTAAATACTTGATGGATGGTGGAGTGTTAAGCTACATACTTGTACAATCCTTTTAAAGTTATTGCAGTAAGAGTATAGCAGTATTGAAAGTTTATTGTCTGTAAGTTTTAAGTAAACACGCAATTTCGTGTTGATAATTTTTTAATCGTTATTTTTTTTATTTGAAATCCTTCTCTGCTGTCAGGTCACTGTCTTTATTTCTGCAGAGATGAGTATAAAAAACTAACCAACTATTTGTTGGTTAGTTTTTTTTGCTTTCATAAGACCTGCTGCGAATCAAGCGATAAAAAAAAGGGAAGGAGGGTGAATAAAATCAAGGTTAACTAAAAGGCGTGCTTAAGATTTACAATACCAGCAATAATATTGAACCTCAGGTTATATTTTTTCTGAAAATTGCGATAAACATTCGACATAATTTTAAATATCTTTATCTCTCGGATCTTATTTTCTACTCTCATTCTAAATGATGCTAATCTTCTATTATGCTCTTTCTGCTCTTGAGTTAATGGCTTTTTACGATACTTTTTATATGGAATTATAACATTGCTTTGCAATTTTTGCCAACCTTGATATCCAGAATCGGCATGTTTTATGCTATCAAGTGGTAAATATTTTTCTTGTTTCCTTATGCGAAAATCACTAATTCTACCACGGTATGACTTTGACACTGATAAAATTCTTCCTCCTTCTTCGATAATAATCTCAGTTTTCATAGTGTTGGTTCTTTTTTTTCCTGAATATGATTTCTTCCGTTTTTTACTATCTTCTGGTCTCTGTATTTGCTGTTCTGTAACATCAGCCAAAATCTTCAGTGTTTTTTCTGGCGTCATACTTCTATCTTTTGTGATAGTAACTTTTTTGGCAAGTAATGGCTCTATTTTCTTCAGTAACCTACACACATTTGCGTTGTGCACATTGAACAGGCACCCTAAAAATCTGTGTGTTATGTAAGTGCGATAGTACAAAATTACGCAAAATAACTTATCTTCCAGAGTTGGTAGTTGTGATCTTCTACCATGGCACTTTTTTTGTTTTTCAAGTTTTTCCCACTCAGACCTCACTTTTTCCACCACCTTTTCGAACTCCTCTACAGTTAAACCTGTTATATTACGAAAGTTTCTTGGATGTTTCTTTATGTTATAGTAACTAAAGCTCATTTTTTTACCTTACTCAATCTGCTTATTCTTCTTTTACCTCTCTCACATCATTTTGTCATCACCTTTTGCAGCAGGTCTAAGAGCATGTCTTCAAACTAACTAGAAAGGAGTTAAGAAGTGTGTTATAAGATATATTTTAAATGTACCCAAGCGATATAAGTGACAAAGAATGGAAGATGATAGAGCAATATTTTGAACCTAAAAAGACCGGCAGACCAAGAAAACACAGTATTAGAACAATTATTAACGCAATCCGCTATGTGATGAGAACAGGCTGTCAATGGAGACAACTACCTAAGAATTTTCCACCATGGAAAACCGTGTATAGTTGTAATTCGCGTTTAAAAAAAAGTGGAATATGGGAAGAAATTCACGATTTTCTAGTTAAAAAACTAAGAAAGATAATTGGTAAGAATGAAACTCCATCAGTAGGAATAATTGACAGTCAATCAGTAAAAACCACTCAAAAAGGGGATCCAGAGGATATGATGCTGGCAAGAAAGTAAAGGGTAGAAAACGCCACATCGTTGTAGATACTGTAGGTCTTGTAATTGCTGCTGAAGTACACAGTGCAAGCATTCAAGATCGTGATGGTGCACTAAATCTTTTTGTTCAAGCCAAATGCAAAGCTCCAACATTACGTAAGTTTTTTGCTGATCAAGGATATACAGGTAAATTGCAAAACCGCTGTTTATTGGAAACTGGATGTTTATTGACGATTACCAAGAAAGTAGTTGATACAGGATTTCAGGTTATTCCTAAACGTTGGATTGTTGAAAGAACCTTTGCTTGGCTCTCCAATTTTAGACGTATGAGTAAGGATTATGAGCATTCTCCTCTCACTTCAAAAAACAACATCTTTTTCAATATGATCACTATTATGCTTCACAAATTAGCTCATTCTTAAGTTTGAAGACATGCTCTAAGATTTTGCCTATCGAAGTATGAAAAAATGAACCACCTAACATATTTATACTGTTTAAAAATGCTACAGCGATTCCTAAATTCTTTGTTGCTACTAATTCGCTACTTACAGCAAACACCATAACTTGGTAACAGCACGTAATCCCTACAAAGAAAAAGAGACAGGATAGTGCAAGTGTGTTATATGTTTTGCTCATTAATAATAATGTAAAAGCCAATGCCATACCAAGTCCACACATTGCAATAACAGTATAGTTACCCAATTTTCTGCTGACCAAAGCTAATAATGGTCCACCAAAAAGCATACCGAAAAATATAAATGATATAATACCTGCTGCATCACCTTTGTTTAAGTTATAAGCGGTCGTTAAATATGCAACTCCCCAAACATCAGCAAATCCTTCCAATGAGCCTACCATCAGAAAATTAGAAAGGGCCAAATACCAGATCAGTCGAGAAGTAAGAATAGATTTCAAATTACCCATTTTACATTGCTCGTCTGAAGCCATAACTTTTGTGTTTTGTGGTGAACGCAAAGCAAGGTATGCTGCAAAGCCAATTATTATTGATACTACCCCAAGTGTTAAGGCAACACTTTGCCATTCATGATTTTCTATTAATAAACCTATAGGTTTGCCTCCATAAATTGCACCCATAAGTCCCAAGGTGAATGAAAAACCTATCATCCTTGTATATTGATCTTTAGGAAACCATTCTGAAACTACTTTAGAAATACCTAAAAATCCAGTTGCAGAGCATGCCCCTATCAAAAATCTACTTAATGCTGCTAAGTAGAAATTATCTGTATATGTAAACATTAGAGTAGCAATACCACAAAACATAGCAGACATAAAAACAATATATCGTGCACCAAATCTATCTAGTAAAATTGCAACTGGTATTTGCATTCCTGAATAACCATAATAATAAAATGCTGCAAGTATTCCAAAATGGCTAGCATCTATAGCAAACTGATCCATGATCTGATGCATCATTAGTCCAGGCCAAAGACGTAAGATAAACTGATATGAAAAAAAAGATAATGGAAAAAACCACATAAAAAATGGCAAACATTTGTGTTTAAGAGCAAGCATAAAAACCTCACTTTATTGATTATTTAAAAATTTTAACAATGAAAATAATTATGAAGATGTGTACCGGCTTTAGCCGATGAGTATGAGAGAAGTAATAATAAAATTAGAATGCTTGTAGTACATCGAAAGCAACAAACTTTAAGTTATAAATATAATTCTTATTTTATGCTACTAAGTTTTACCCTAAAGTCAACAACTTTATTTTCGTACATCATGTATGGAAATTTTTATCAGAAAGGCAGGAATTTCAAGAAAGATTGAAGAGCGAAAGAAGGCTCACAAAACTGCACTTGCGGCTCATGCTTGGATTTTCCCTAGCCTTTTATAAATAATAATTTATTCTACGCGAAGTTATGATATAATTTTACCTTACATATAGTAAAGGTGTTTTATAGATAATTATGATTACCTCTATACAAGAACCTAACGAATTGAGAAAACGTTTACAAGGATTTTATCGTACTGATGAAAAGAGTTATATACGTTATCTTGTAGAAAAAGCAGAGCTTTCAGCCGATTCAAAAAGTAGAATTTATAATATTGCAAAACAAGTTATTGAAAAAATCAAACACAATAAATTAAGTATTGTAGATTCCTTTATGCAGCAATACTCGCTTTCCAATGATGAAGGAATAGCATTGATGTGCCTTGCTGAATCGCTACTTAGAATACCAGATGATTATACAATAGACGAAATAATCAAAGATAAAATTGCCAATCAGGAATGGAATAAATATTTAGGGCACTCTTCTTCGTTGTTTGTCAATGCTTCCACATGGAGCTTGATGATAGGTAGCAGTATATTGAGAGATAATGAAGGCGATTCGAAGTTCTATTACGCAATTTCTAAGTTACTTAAGAATTTAGGAGAACCGATCATTCGCAAAGCAGTAAAACAAGCAATGTCTATGCTTGGTAATCATTTTGTTGTTGGAGAAACCATAGAAGAAGCTTTAAGGTATGCAAAACTAGATGACAATAGTAAGTTTTTATACTCTTTTGGTATGCTTGGCGAAGCTGCTCACACAGCTGAAGATGCAGAAGAGTATTTTAATTCATACATGCACTCAATAAAAGCTATAGGTGAATCCACTGAAATAAATGATTGTTTTAAATCGCATGGAATTTCAATCAAATTGTCTGCGTTACATCCACGTTATGAATTTGGTCAATTCGATAATATAGCTAAAGAGTTGAGAGCTAAACTGCTAGAGCTTTGTCATGAAGCAAAAAAATACAACATTTCATTATGCATAGATGCAGAAGAAACAGAAAGACTTGAAATGTCCTTAATCTTGTTTGAACAATTACGGCTTGATGAATCACTTTCTGAGTGGGAAGGGCTTGGCTTGGCTGTACAAGCATATCAAAAACGTGCTTTGTCTGTTCTTGACTTTGTAGAGGATGTTGCTATTCGATCAAATCATAAAATTATGGTCAGACTTGTAAAAGGTGCATATTGGGATTCAGAAATCAAGCGTACGCAAGAATTGGGATTAAATGGTTACTCAGTATTTACAAGAAAAAGCTATACTGACGTATCTTACCTCGCGTGCGCACAGAAACTTTTGAGTAAACCAAACAGCTTTTACCCATGCTTTGGAACTCATAACGCCTATACTTTTGCTTCTATCATGGAACTTGCTGATAAAAACCACCCTGGATTTGAATTTCAACGCTTACATGGAATGGCAAAAGAATTATATGATTATGCAATGTCAGAGCTTGCAACAAATGTTAGCTGTCGTGTCTACGCACCCGTTGGGGAACATAGTGACTTGTTGCCTTATCTTATAAGATGCCTTCTTGAAAATGGAGCTAATAGTTCATTTGTTAATCAAATAAATGATTCTAACGTTAAAATTGATGAGTTAATTTCAGATCCACTGGAAAAAGCTATAAATTTTAATTATGAACCTCATCCAGGCATTCCGTTACCACAAGATATTTTGGGACCAGAAAGAAAAAATTCTTTGGGAATGGATATTAGTGACTCGGTGATAGTCTCACAATTTGCAGATGATATAAAGAGCTTTAGTGAAAAAAAATGGCAAGTTGGGCCGATAATTGACGGACAGTCACTTTTTGATGATGCCAAATTTACTGAAGTGGTGAATCCTGCACATTTGGAAAATGTAATTGGAGAAGTGTCAAGTGCAACAAGCGATCAAGCTTTAAACGCTCTTGAAATAGCACACAGTGCTTTTGCTAAGTGGCAGAATGTTTCAGCAGAAGAGCGCGCTAAATGCCTTGAAAAAGCTGCAGATTTGCTTGAGGAAAGGATGAAAGAGTTAATTTACATTCTGATTGTGGAAGCAGGAAAAATTTTATCCGATGCAATAGCAGAAGTAAGAGAGGCAATCGACTTTCTGCGTTATTATGCAATGATAGCAAAAAATGAACTGAGCGACTGGAAAAAATTGCCGGGCCCAACAGGTGAAGATAACTTCATCTTTTTTGAAGGCAGAGGAGTTTTCTTATGCATATCACCGTGGAATTTTCCGCTCGCTATCTTCATTGGGCAGGTCTCAGCTGCACTTACAGCAGGTAATGCAGTGCTGGCAAAACCGGCAGAGCAAACGCCGATTATTGCCTACGAAGCTGTTAAGATACTACATGAAGCTGGGATACCAAAGAATGTGTTACACCTCATTCCTGGGGATGGTGGATATTTAGGCAAAATATTAGTTCCAGACAATAGAATTGCCGGAGTAGCTTTTACTGGCTCAACACAAACTGCTCAAATAATCAATAAAATGCTTGCAAATAGGGATGGTCCTATTGTGCCACTTATTGCTGAAACAGGAGGGCTCAATGCTATGATAGTTGATAGCTCTGCTCTTTTAGAGCAAGTGGCTATGGATGCTTTGCTTTCTGCGTTTCGTAGCAGTGGTCAACGCTGTTCTGCACTTAGAGTGCTGTTTATTCAAGAGGACATAGCAGAGAAGCAGATAAAAATGATATGCGGTGCAGCGCAAGAACTCAAGATTGGTGACCCAATACAACTTAGTACTGATATTGGTCCAATAATTGACAAAGCATCTATCGATATGCTAACTCAACATACGCAAAAAATGTCAGAGGACGAAGATTCAAATCTGTTATTTAAAGTACCCATGGATACAAATTCTCATAATGGTTATTTCTTTCCTCCATATATTTATGAAATACAAAAAATTTCGCAATTAAAGCAAGAAGTATTTGGTCCTATTTTACATATCATACGTTTTAACAAGTCACAATTAAATGAAGTTATAAGTGATATAAATAGTACTGGATATGGACTCACGTTTTCTTTGCAGAGTCGTATACAAAGTCAAATTGATACTATAAGTAAAAAAATATCAGTTGGAAATGTCTACATCAACCGTAACCAGATAGGTGCAGCAGTTGGGATACAACCATTTGGTGGTAGAGGACTATCTGGCACTGGGCCAAAAGCTGGTGGTCCTCATTATTTACAGCGTTTTTCTACAGAAAAAGTTGTAAGTGTTAACACTACAGCATTCGGTGGTAACACTACACTTATGTGTTTGGATTAATTTGCGGGCCATAATTTTTCTCCTATCTTACCTACACCGTCATACTGCCGCGGTATCTCATACGCTAACAAAGCGGAATGACGAGCTTATCGTCACGCCGCCACGAACCGTCATACCGCCGCGAACCGTCATACCGTGATTTATTCACGGTATCTCATCCGCTAACAAGAGATCCCGCTAACAAGCAGCGGGATGACGAATTGCTTAACCGTCATACCGCGATTCATTCGCGGTATCTCCCAGCATAGATCCTGCTAACACGTAGCAGGATGACGAATTGCTTAACCGTCATACCGCGGTTCATTCGCGGTATCTCTTAGCCGCTAACAAGCAGCAGACCGTCATACCGCCGCGGTATCTCATCCGCTAACAAGTAGCAGGATGACGGTTGTCGTTTAGCTATAAATGTTTAAGAAATTTACCAAACGAAAAAAAAGGCAAAAGAAGCCCCGAGTAGCGAGTTTTGACTCTATATTACTGTAAGTGGCGCTGTAATAATGTGCTGACGCTTAGTTTAAGCGCGATTTGGCTGAATGTAGAAAAAATAAAAAAGACATGCAGCCGCTATAATTTTATGTAATCCGCCAATAAATACTCTGAGTTTTTTACTGAATTTTGTCATTGAGCCTGCAGGTCAAAAACAAGTTTTGAGTCATAAATGCCCTTAATACTACAATAAGGGGGCTGGCAAAATATGTCAAGTAAGTTTTTTGTTTCTATTCCCAATAAAAGTTTGTTATATGGTTATGCAAGAAGTCTATTATAAATGAAATGAATGTGAAAAATATCTTATTAGCGCTTTTAGTACAAACGGTATTCAGTTTGCCGCTATTTGCAGATGATCCTGTTTTGCTCAACTGCATTGAAACTCCAGAAATATATGACCTTGATGCAAGGCCAAAAAATTTTAACTCTTCAAACAATTTAAGAAGAAAACCTGGTTCTCCAAATAGTGCAACAGGAGAATTAATACACATAGTGGGTAGAATTACTGATATAAACTGTTTACCAATACAAAATGCTGTAGTTTCTATATGGCACGCGAATTCACGCGGCGTGAACGATTACGATAAGAATATAGAGGATAATCAACTCGATCCGAATTTTGCTGGATCAGGAAGGTTTGTAGTGAATAATCTTGGCTATTATAATTTTATTACGATAGCACCTGGTAAAATTGGTGATAGAGCTCCACATATTAACTTTCTAGTTCAACATCCAGATTTTCCAGAATTCACAACGCAAATGTTTTTTGCTGACCATAATTGCGATAATTGTGCTGATCCTGTTCTTGAAGATTTTGTTAGTAACGGGCTTGCAAGCCTTCTAATAGCACCGTTTACCTATAATGATCAAGTTATAAAAACCTATACGTTTAATATTACCTTGGGTGGATATAATAAGTTCTCTAATAAAAGATAAAAAACCCTTGCATGTAAGGGAGTCCATAGTAAACTTGAGTGTTATTGTGCTTAGGATGTATATGAAAAATATCTTACTGATGTTTTTGCTATGTTTTATGTACAGTTTACAATTATTTGCAACGGAGATGCCAGCAATGAAAATAACAATTTCTAAAATTTCGCCCGATTTTAAAACAATAGTAATGGGTTTATTTGAGGACAACGAAACCGTAAATGATGGCGGAGTTTTGCAAGGAAAACAGATCATAGATAATATAAAGCAATTTAGCGATTTTAATGGAAGCTTTGGTGAATTTTCTTCTACCATTTTACCAGAAGGAAAAAACGTTGTAGTTGTTGGACTTGGTAAGAAGGATGAATGGAATGAAAATAAAGAATTAAATATTGGTGGTAAAATATATTGTGAGCTAAATAGATTAAAAATTAAGAAAGCAGCGATTTTAATCGAAGGTAATGCAGTAAATGTTGCATATGGTGCGTTTCTGCGTAGTTTTAAGTTTGATAAGTATAAAACTAAAAAGGATGAGAAAATTACAGAGGTAGAGGAAATTACCGTATTAGTAAAAGATGAGCAATTAAGTAATGCTGAAAGATCATTTGAGCACTTAAGGCAAGAAGGTGAGAGTATATTCCTTGCGCGCTCTTTTATAACAGAGCCTCCTAACATTCTATATCCAGAATCCTATGCTGATCATATAAAAAAAGAACTTACTAAGCTTGGCCTTGAAATCGAGGTGCTTGATAAAAAGCAGATGGAAGAGAAAAAAATGGGAGCCTTGCTTGGAGTTGCACAAGGAAGTAGTAAAGAACCAAAATTAGTAGTGATAAAATGGAATGGAGCTTCTAAAGAACAAAAGCCTATAGCTTTTGTTGGTAAAGGTATAACGTTTGACACTGGTGGAGTATCACTCAAACCTTCACGTGGTATGGAGTCAATGAAATATGACATGGCAGGCTCTGCTGCTGTAGTTGGGGTAATGCATGCTTTAGCAGGACGAAAAGCAAAAGTAAATGCAATCGGCGTGGTTGCACTTGCAGAGAATGCAGTGGGTGGTAACGCTCAAAGGCCGAGTGATGTAGTAACTTCAATGTCTGGACAGACGATAGAAGTGTTGAACACCGATGCAGAAGGAAGGCTAATACTTGCAGATGCTTTGTGGTATACGCAAGAGAGATTTTCACCACAATTTATGATTGATCTTGCAACCTTAACTGGAGCTATAGTGGTTGCACTTGGAAATAACGAATATGCTGGTCTTTTTTCAAATAATGATGAATTAGCAAACCGTCTGATTGATGCAGGAAATGAAGTAAGTGAGAAGTTATGGCGTTTTCCTATGAATGAAACTTATGACAAAATTATTGATTCACCGATTGCTGATGTTCAAAACATCGCTCCTGCAGGCTCTGGTGGAGATAGCATAATGGCTGCAGAGTTTTTACAGCGTTTTGTGAATGAAACTTGCTGGGCACATTTAGATATCGCAGGCACTGCTTGGCACGAAAAAGGTACTGACATTTGTCCAAGAGGAGCAGTAGGTTTTGGTGTAAGGTTACTTAATAAGTTGGTTGAGAAGTACTACGAAGCCAATGATTAAAGGTCTTTATACCGGTTTATTCATGGCTACATGAACGTTTATTTTCGAGGTACAGCAAATAGTGTCATGAAAGTAGCTGATACATATTTCTTTTTTTCTGGTCAAGTACTGGAAGAAGTGACTTTTTATTCAAATAATAATTATAACTAAGAGGTCTATTGAAATTTTAAAGTTATTAAATATTGACGCTATATACTTAAGTGCTAAAATAGAATGAGAAGTTTTTAGGAGTTTATATGGCAGCAGGTGGGAAAGCAAAGACAGCTAGTAAAAATAACCCTACTCAGCGTAAGAAAGCCGAGCAAAAAATGTATAAAGATAAACCGGTAAAACCTGTTAGATATATAGATCGTGATTCGCGCATGAATTATATGTCTGCTCAATATGACAACGGCAATCTGGTTGAAGATGAGATAAGCGGCAATCCTATAAAGTGGGAAGCTGTATAATAATTGTGGTTAAAGTTACTATTAATTCTAAGGAATGTGAAGTAGAGCATAGGCTCACTATAATTCAAGCTTGTGAAGTTGTGGGCATTGAAATTCCACGTTTTTGTTATCATGAGCGTTTAGCAATTGCTGGTAACTGCAGAATGTGTTTGGTTGAAGTGGAGGGTGGACCTCCAAAACCAGTAGCCTCTTGTGCAATGCCAGTTGCAGAAGGGATGGTTATTCACACTGATACCCCTAAGGTTAAAAAAGCACGTGAAGGTGTGCTTGAGTTTTTGCTAATTAACCACCCGCTTGATTGCCCAATTTGCGATCAGGGTGGTGAATGCGATTTGCAAGATATCACGATGGCTTATGGGAAAGGAACCAGCAGACTTGATGAGCATAAGAGGGCTGTGCCAAAAAAACACTTCGGACCACTGATTGAGACCGCGATGAATCGATGCATTCATTGCACTCGGTGTGTTAGATTTTTGTCTGATGTTGCAGGTACAAATGAACTTGGAGGAATCGGAAGGGGAGAAAATGTAGAGATTAGCACTTACATAAAAAGGCATATTAGTTCTGAATTATCTGGAAATATCATAGATCTCTGCCCGGTAGGAGCTTTAACTTCAAAGCCTTACTCCTTTACAGCGCGTCCATGGGAGCTATCACATTGTGAGACTATAGATGTGCTAGATGCTGTGGGTAGCGCAATTAGAGTTGATTATCGTGGCCCGGAGGTTATGAGGATATTACCAAGGCTGAGCGAAGAGGTAAATGAAGAATGGATATCAGATAAAACCCGCTTTGCCTATGATGGACTAAAAGTTCAGCGTCTTGATCAACCTTATGTAAAAAAAGATGGTAAATTAGCCCCAGTTGATTGGAATGAAGCATTAACTATTGCTGCAAAGAAATTAAAGAATACAAAATCAAATAAAATAGCTGCGCTTGCAGGGATTTAGCAGACTCTGAGTCTATGCTTCTGCTCAAAGAAATGATGCAAAAACTTGGTTCTGAAAATATAGATTGCAGACAAGATGGTGCAAAACTGATCCCAAACAATAGAGCTTCTTACGTATTTAATACTACAATTGAAGGTATAGAAAAAGCAGATTTATGTCTTCTGGTAAATACAAATCCAAGGATAGAAGCACCGATCATTAATGTAAGATTGAGAAAGAGATATCTACAGGACAACTTTCCTATTGCAAGTGTTGGTCCTAACATTGAATATTTGTATCATGTTGAGAAATTGGGCGATAATCCTGATGTTTTGAGTAAAATAGTAAATGGAAATCATAAGTTCTGTGAGCTGCTGGTAGCCGCCCAAAACCCTATGCTAATCATTGGTCAAGATGCATTAATAAGAGATGATTCTGAATCAATTCTAATTCTAGCTGGCAAAATTGCAGAAAAATTTAACATGGTCAGAGACGACTGGAATGGTTTTAATATGCTGCATAAAGCTGCAGCAAGAGTTGGTGGTCTGGACGTTGGGTTTGTTCCTGAAAAAGGTGGAAAAGACACTAATCAAATACTGGAGCATACAGAAGGTGGCGAGATAGAAGTCATTTATCTTCTTGGTGCAGATGAAATTGATACATCAAAATTAGAAAATACATTTGTAATTTATCAAGGTCATCACGGTGATAAGGGTGCACATGTGGCAGATGTTATCTTGCTGGTGCTGCATATACAGAAAAATATGCAACTTATGTAAACACTGAAGGTCGAGTACAAAGAACAAATTTAGCTGTATTCCTCCAGGTGAAGCAAAGGAGGATTGGTTGATTATTAAAATCTTTCACAATATTTAGACTTTCTTTACCGTATGATAGTTTATTTGATGTGAGAAAAAAATTAGATACTATCGTCCACAGTTTAGAAATGCGATCAAGTGGTAAAAAACACATGGGTGCCAATTAGCAATGATGGGATAAGCTTAAGTAATACACCTTTCACTTTAAAGGAGTGTAATTTTTATATGACGGATTCAATAAGTCGCGCTTCAAAATAATGGCAGATTGTACTAAAGCTTTTTATGAACACGCTAGTTAATATTTTATTTATTTTAGTACCGCTACTACTTTCAGTTGCATATTTGACATACTTTGAGCGTAAGTCCTTGCTGCAATTCAACTAAGGCACGCCCGAGTGTAGTTGGACCTTTTGGGCTATTGCAACCATTTGCAGATGCTATTAAGCTACTGATTAAAGAGCCGATAATACCATTTAGAGCGAGCACCATACTGTTCATTATGCTCAATGCTTACCTTTATTTTAGCATTAATTGCCTGGGCAGTTATACCGTTTGGTGCTGAAGTAATTGTAGAAAATGGTCAGCAAGTAGTGATTCCTAAGGTTATAGCAAATATTAATGTTGGAGTGCTTTATGTGCTAGCTATATCGTCGCTGGAGTATACGGCGTAATTATTGCAGCTGGTCAAGCAATTCTAATTATGCATTCTTGCGCTATGCGGTCGGCTGCTCAGATGATTTCATATGAAGTTTCAATAGCTTAATAGTTGCTACAGTTGTTGTTACAACTGGTACGTTGAACCTGGAGAGATGGTGGTAGCGAACACATATGCCATTTTGGGTTGATTTGCTACTAATGCTATAGGAATAATATTTTTTATTCTTTGCTTGCAGAAACTAATCGTCACCATTTGATTTACCAGAAGCTGAAGCAGAGCTTGTCTCTGGATATAACGTTGAATATCATCCTGCCTTTTGCCCTCTTTTTTCTTGGAGAATATGCAA
>BMAO01014953.1:0-30931 GCA_019973975.1 Trichonephila clavata
AAGCTTGAATATTTCATGTCATTTTAAACTTTTCGCCATCATTTTTAATTTTTCTTTAAATGGCCTTCACTGTTCTAAACAGGATCCTTATTTGTTAATTGTACAAATATCCTATTTTTACACTTTTTAAAACTGCTTAAATAATGTAAAACTTTTTAAATGCAGACTAATGGAATGGCAGAGCCAACTTCTAAATGCTACGACCACGTTTGTTCGGAAGAATGCAGGTTGCGCGATTTACAACAGGCCTGTAAGAACTTCCTTTTGCCTTCGCAAAACAAGGAAGAGAGAAAGGAAGGCCCCACGGATGAACTTTTAATCAAATAACTAGAAATATTACGCTATATGTATTATTAGAAAACTTCCACTGCTGTGATTTTTAAAATATTTACGATTCTATAGATTTTATCATAGTGCTTATCACTTGATCATTTAGGTTCTCCTACAATATAGGGGACGGAATTCCCCCCCCCCGTTCTTTTTCAACCGTTATACTTTACAAAAGTTACATTTCACTCAGCTAAGTAACTAAGCAAAAAAAATGTAATAAAAATGTATAAGGACTAACAGTAGTAGAAACTACATTCAAAACAAATAGGAAATACAGTGGGTACTTAGTCCCCTAGCGGAGGAACAGTGAAAATCATTCGGTTTCCCAGAGTACAATAGATTTGAAGAAAATTGTTACAACAGCGCTATAAACTGCCACTATCTCCAACACGTATGTAAGAGGTGTTCTTATCTAGGTGTGTTGGAACTCGCGTTCAATTATAGTTGAATCACGAGTAATTGTTTACCTTGGTAATTTGGTGCTGCCATCTGGTATGAATGCAGATAATTGAATTCAAAAATTCAAATCAAATTTCAAAATCAGGAAATTTTTCTTACTCACCTGAGGAAAATAAATTTTAGAACACATATAAATTACTCCCAAAATAAAACAAGGCCTTAATAAATCTTAACGTTGAGTCATTTTAGAGGTAGGTGATTTTTTTTATTCGTATGGTAAAGGATTGGTTGGGGGGGGGGGGGGTAAAACACGAAGGAAAGTGAGATATGATTTTTATTATTTCCTGAATAAAACACACACTCGTATTCATAAATAAAAAAATATCCCTTGATTTCTTAAAAAATATTTTTATTCTTTCCTAAAAAATTCTTATTTACATTTCTCCCTTTTCTTTGTATTTTAAATAGTATTTACATATTATAAATGTAAACTTTAATTACTATATTATGCTGCACTGAGAATGAGACGGTAATAAATTGATATTTCAAAGAAAGCTGTTTTATTATAGTGTGCATTACGCCATATTATATAATTATTTTAGGTATCTTAATACAAAATTATTTCTTCAAAGATTTTAAATGCAATTTTTTAAAAAATATTTCAAACTATTTACACTTGATGTTTTTTAATTTTTTTTTGGGGGGGGGGGGTCTTTAAATATGTACTTTTATTTTAAGAGATATTTCTTTTATAATATCTAAGATATTTCTAAAAAAATTATCGATTACTTTAAAAGACATTACTAATCATCATACGGCTTATTTTTCAATCCTGCCATCTGACTCAAAACTGCAAATTATTTTTAATGTTTTCCAAGTATTAAGCTCACACAAATAACATTAAAAACTTCCTGGTGACAATTATTATAATATTAATATTTAAAAACTATTAATTCTAAAATATGGGCATTTTGGGGGAATATGCGATAAAAATACGAGTTTTCCTCTCCTTTTCAATTGTGAGCTATTTACTTGAAACGTAACACCTAGCTAATGACTCTTTCGTTGTATTTAATGCTCCTTTCAATTGAAAAGCAGCATACAAGCATGAGTAGATGGGATGTCATAATATAACTCAGATGTGTTCATCTTTGATGCATGGAAAACCACAAACAGAAGAGCTTTCTATTCTTTATCGCATAAAAATAAAATTTGGAAAACAAAATTTGAAAAAAAAAATTCAAAATATATAATTTGATATTCGGAATTTTATGCCATACTCTTGGTAATTCAATGTATGATATTTCAATTTTGATCTTTCTTGTGTATATATTATGTGTTTTTCTTCCATACTTTTATTTAAAACATAAGCCATGTGATTAAATATCAAACAAATAAATTTACAGCCAGAAAAAGATTTTTTTATCGTAATTTCTCTTTGTTCTTCACATTATATGAATGTATCTTTCTTTTATCTCATCTCTCCTTTTCCCATTCCTACTTTAGCTCACACACTCTCTCCATATATATTTATTTATGCGTCTTGTTCAAATTTTCAATCGTTCATAAAATACTTTTTATTTATCCACTCAAGTTCAAATAAATTTTTTTTAAATTGTAGTGGATGACAGTTTTTTCAAATATTAATTTATAAATTTAATTTAATTAATAAATTATAATTTAAGAGATATATTTCAATCGATATTATTCCTATAGATGGCAGGGAATATTTGTTTTAAAAATAACTTTCAAAAATTCATGTTTTTTCCCCCTACAATTATCATATACTACATAACACTAAGTGCTTAGAAATTTTTTACTGTCAATATATGATGCATCTATAATTTTTTTTAAATTAAAAGTAAATCAAAACTTTTTTTTCAAATTTAATTGCAATTTATAATTAACTTAATCATTGAATTAAATTATATGCATTTACACTGGTGTCCAAAAGTTAAGAACAAATCGTAAAATGCGAAATACATGGAGGAAAAATTCGTAAAATTATTCCAAATTTCTTGCGGATATTAATTGGGTAAAGAAGAAACATTGGGTTTATGAAAAACTTTTCAGTTGACTACGTCCTGCGTGAAACACCGGCGCATGTCGGAAATGGGAGAAACCGATTCACGCAGCATAGGCAGTTCAGACAAGTTTCGTGCAACTACTGAGTGAAGGAACGTTTTTAACCATCAAACAAGGTGAATGATGGCACAAAGACGCCAATTGGGCATGTTTACGAAAGGAAGAATCGTTGGAATGCTGGAATCCTCACGATCACAAACCGAAGTGTCTCGAATTCTGAATGTGGACCAATCTGTGATCTCAAGACTGTGGCAGAGATTTCAAAGAGCGAGAGTTGTTACCCGACAACCAGTATCAGATCGACCAAGAGTCACAACCCCTCGCCAAGACCGATATCTGGTAATAAGTGCGCGACGTCAGAGGGGCAGTACTGCCAGAGCACTGGGTTCGGCCCTCACAGTCGCCACAGGAATACGAATTTCGAGACAAACTGTTTACAGGAGACTCAATCATGCTGGCCTGTATGCCAGAAGACCAGCAGTTTGCATTCCCCTCACGTCTGCGCATAAACGCGCTCGATTGAACTGGAGTTTGAAACATTAACATTGGAGTGTGGGAGAGTGAGCCAATGTGATGTTCAGTGACGAGTCCCGGTTTAGCTTGAGTAGTGATTCTCGGCGGGTAACGATATGGAGAGAACGTAGAACACGTTTCTAACCAAGAAACATAACGGAAAGACATCATTTTCCATCAAGGGGAGTAATGGAATGAGCAGGCATCATGATGGACGCCCGCACAGCCCTCCATTTCTTTGACACGGGGTCTGTGACTACTCATAGATACAGAGACGAAGTTCTTGAGCCTTATGTGCGCTTGTTTCGATGTGCTGTCGGTCTTGACTTCATATTCATGGATGATAATGCGCCATGTCACCGAACGGTGCTGATTGATGACTTCCTTGAAACGGAAAACATCCAGCGCATGTCGTGGCCTGCGAACTCCCCTGATTTAAATCCTATCGAGCATGTATGGGATATGCTCGGGAGACAAATTGCAGCCCTTTCGCATCCCACCAAGCTCCGTTACAGAACTGAAGAGAGCTTTTTAAGAAGCTTGGAACCGTTTGAGCCCACAACTCATTCATCATCTCATAGCAAGTATGGTAAATCGCTGTGCAGCGTGCATGGCTATCAGAGGTGACCACGCGCCTTATTAAACTGCAGAATCAGAATTTTATTTAATTTTTTCTTTCATTTTTTCTTTAAAGTATGAATCATTGCTATCTTCAGTTTTCTTTCAAACTGCTACTTCGGATAATAAAATTAATTTTCATCATTCTTTTGATTTGCTTCCTTATTTTATAACCATTTTACACTAGCATATCACGTTTCCCGCGATTCTGATTTACAGTTCCTTCTTTATTCACATAATTATCAATTATACGTAACTTTTGGACACCAGTGTATATTTACAGTTATAAATGATTTAAAATAATAATTTAATTTAAGGTACTTAATTCCTAACAATAAAATATATATAATACTTGTGTTAATTAAAATGTACCTCTTGTAAATTGATGGAAAAAATTATTTTGTTCAGGATTCAATATTTTTTGGACAAAAACAATCTTATGCCGTGCGGCTTTAGAAGGGGTCATAGTACAACAGACCAATTCCTGTTGTTTTTTTTTTGTTTTTTTTTGCCAAACAATTAGGCTTATATCTTTAAACCAACTCATCATACTGTTGCTGCTCTTTTAGACATCACGAAGGCTTTTGATAGAGTTTGGAAACATAAATTGATTCTAAAACTACAGTATTCCTTCAACATCCGAGGAAAAACCCTTTCATGGATCGCAGACTTCTTGCAGGTAAGATCATCAAAGTAAAATTTAACAAAACTCTTTCGGGGACATTCAAGCGCACCAATGTGTTCCTCAAGGCTCTGTTCTTAGCCCTACACTCTTATCTGTGTATTTGATTGGTGTAGAGAAAGTACCTTCTTCTAGGATAAGAATCGTAATGTTAGCAGGCGACATTGTTCTGTGGAGCTCTGGTACAGCTATACCTGATTTGGAATCAAAACTAAATGACTCTCTGACAGCTTTGTCGAACTTTGCAGCAGACTTAAAACTTCATTTTAACCTTTCAATTGCCACCTTTTTCACTACAAACAAACATCTTTATAATTACCAGCCCAAACTGAGACTAAATAATCAGGATCTTACGTATGAAAAAAGTCCGAAGTATTTGGGGTTTATGTTAGACCCTGAATTCAGAAGTAAAAAACACATTGATTATCTAGTTTTGAAAAGTAGGAAACGCCTCAACATTCTGAAATACATCGCAGGTAAGAATTGGGGAGCTGATGCGGTTACGCTAAGACTTATTTATTTAACGCTCATTCGCCCGATTCTTGAATACGGATTTCTAATCTATTATTGTGCCTCTAACTCTGTTTTGAAGATATTAGAGCAATTCCAACTGAGTGCTGGCCGTATCATCACTGGTCTGAAGCACAGTTGCCCTTCAAATATAGTTCTATTTGAGGGAGATGTACAACCTCTTCTATTTCGTAGACAGACTGGACTTGTCAAATACTTAAACAAACTTTCTAGCTTCGGCCAACAAAACCAAACGTCTAAGTACCTGAATAACTGGGTAAACGGGAAAAGACTAAAGAGAATCAGCCCCTTCAGCCAAGTTGAATCCGGGAACTTTCTTTCTGGAGAAGTAGAGCCCTCTTCTCTACAATGTATCTTGAACCCTTCGGAGGGACTCTCCAAGGTGTATTTCCTCTTCGACTTAAGTTTACACGTCATCCAGAAATATTTTGTCTCTAGCCATCTCAGACATTTAGCACTGGAGATCATTGACAGCATCCCCAATGATTCAATCCAAATTTATACTGATGGTAGTAGAATATCTAACCAGACCAGTAGTGGTATCTATATTGAAACGCCTCAGAAAAAATTGTTCCTGAAAAATCGCACTCCAGATTTTTGCTCAGTTTTCAGAAGTGAACTTATAGCCATTGACGCGGGACTTGAGGCCATTCTATCTAAGAAGAATTGCGGTGATCTTTGGATTCTCTCCGATAGCCGTAGTTCACTTCAACACCTTTACAAATGGCTTATTGTTGGCGACAAAACCAGTGTCTCCATCTTACACAAACTAAACCATATATCGCTACACCATGATATTCATTTTCAGTGGATCCCATCTCACGTCGAATTATACTCGTTAAAAAATCTCAAAATTTGGTAGAGGGGAGGGCGCCTCCCCCTCCTTATTAGTATGCGGGTAATAGATCCGGAATGGCCCTAGACCTCAAGTGTGATAGATGCTCCCAGACAACACTTTCTTGTCTTGCTAGTGGTCACATCAAGTGCCTTTCATTCTCAGCGAATAAGATCTTCTCCATCTGTGCAAGGTGTCAAGATCACCAGTCTTCCCCAAAGCACACGGATCCCCTTCTTGTGCTGGACTTTTTGAGAGTCAACGATTTAACTGATCTTGTCTGACTTCGTCAGACCCTGGAGGATTAGCAACAACAATAACAAAAAAACAAACAAAAACTTTTCTTGCTTGTTTTTTCTATGCTTATTTAAAATCTCATTATAATCAACAATTTGTTCACAAGAGATAAAATAGTCCTAATGCTTTCCTTTAAAATGGAATTTCTTAATTATTTTTTTACATTTTTCGCGAAGAAAAATGTATGTTAACATGTGTTTGAAATCAGCATGGTTGATGAAATTTTCGAAGTAATTTGCACAATGGAAATGAGATTTCTACTCGAATATTTTTGTATAAATATTCATAGTTAATTATCTTTATCTAACATGATTAAAATATAATCTAATATCTTTAAAATGCAATATTAAATTTTATCCTTCTTTCATTGTGCTTATTATATAGACTCATATAGTATTCATTATGATAGACATTCTCATGAAAAAAAATGAAATGTAATTTTAAGAAATTCCTTTCTAAAATATACAAATTGTTTTTAGAAAAATTCGTAAAATACAAAGATAACGAACAGTATATAAATTAAAAATTTTATAAAAAATGTTTCCTGAACATACTATAAAAGAATGCAAATGGTAAAGAAGATTTTAAATTAATTTTTAAAACCAATTTATTGCTTTTAATTTAACTCAAAATTTCCTTAACAGATGACATATTATATTAATTTAAAACTCAAAAGATTCAGGGTTTAAAGATGATACCTTCCTTTTCAACTAATGATTTTCCCACTGCTTTATTATGCATATAACCTTTTGTAACCTTTCAATTGGTCAAAACTTCAAAGTGCTGTTTTATTTTTGTGTATATTTTGTAGATACTTTAAAATAGCCAACATTTTTACTACCGCGGACCGGTCAACATTTGATAATTTTACCACGCCCCGTTGAGGAAGGGGAGGGGCGAAGGTGATTGTTTATATTTTAGATTGTTTTTATTTAATAAGTTTAATTTAATTCTATTCGAACACTCCTTCAGTATAAAACACAATCACACCAAAAAAATGAGCATAAAAGGGATTTAGCATGGAATGTAAAGAGATCTTCATAAAAAGTCGCGCCTATCCAAGAGATATGCACCGCAGTAAATAAATGAAGATAATGAAAGTAATGTACGGCCCATTACTTTTTGATCCACGGACCGGTACCAGTCCACGGACCAGGGGTTGGGACCACTGCCTTAAAACATCTACATCATAGGTTCTCAACGTGGGCGTTTCAAACTTTCAGGGGGGCGGCAAAAGACCCAGAGAAAATTAGGGGGCGTTGAGATCGCATAGATGGGCTTGGGAAGATTAACTAAAAAAACACGATGATTATGTACTAACAAAAGTAAACTTTAATGCTGTTAACCTTATATTGACTGTATGCATTCAAATCACTCCTATATCACGTACGAAAATTCACATATTTCGGTAGTTCGGGAAATGGATGAAAAAAATTAGAGATTACATCCAGATCTACATTAAATTGAATGATAGAGTGCATTTTAATATCTGTAGTGCACATGCTGTCTTTGTCTGTGAGCAGTAGGAAACATTTTCGTCCACTGCATTTCATTAAGTATATTATCCAAGAAACACAATTAAATATGTTAACCAGAAATTCCACGTGTGATTCTTTAACGGCTGAAACTGTCAATTTATATTTATTTTGAGAGCAATAGTTTATTATGAATTACTTCGTATCATCAAAACTCCTGCCTGTCTTTATAACAAGTAAGCTAAGACTTTTGTTCCACTCTTTTAAATGGAGAAATTCTATAGCGTTTCAATTCCAACAATATCCTAGCTATGACTAAAATATATAATGCTACACATTTAAATATATTTGTGGCAATAGTTATTTCAGATTCGCAAGTAAAATATTGGGGCTTCAGAAAAAAATTAAATTAAAAAATATATTCTTTTCGTAATGGGATATTTTTTAAATCTTAACTCTTGTTTTAACCATGTATTATGTTCACTCTTATTTCTCTAGATTGGGAGGGGCGGTATAGAAATATCCTCTAGGAAGTGGGGCTGTATCGAAATATGTACTAGAAAAGGGGGCGCCAATTGAAAAAATGTTGGGAACCTATGATCTACATGATACTTTGCAACAGCATTTTGCATGGCTATGTTATGATGCCAACTTGATGTAAATATTTCTTAAGACTTTCTTGGACTCTGAGAGATCTGAAATAATTTGAATTTGAAGGCCTGGAAGTATTTCTAAGCTCAGTTTCTCGTGTCCTGTTCTAAAACTGATAAGCTGCTTTTATTTCCTTTACACTTGAAATAACCTTTTACAACATTTTATGGTTTCCATTTCAGATGTAAAAACTGAAAAACTTTTTCCAAACCAATTTTAGGACTTCACAATCCAGACAACAGTGACATAATGTAAAAGTCCTTAGTATATTCCTAAGGATATCTTTGACACAATCAACAGCAGCATATGCTAAATAGCCTCCAGTAATCATGCACCATCCTACATCAGAACTTTTGTAGTTAATTTACTTTAAGTTCTATATTATTTTTTAAACTTACAATAGTAATGAGACCTTCGGGAAAAACCTTGAGCAACATATATTTGTATTCTGTTAAATATTAAATTAATATTTGAATACACTATCTGGCCAAAAGTATCCGGACACTCCCTTAAAAAAGTGGTTCTGGCGAGTGACGCAATTTGATACGTAATTGAAAGCTATAAAAGTGTTGGTAGTGGTTTGTCAGATTGTATATTTATGTGTTTCTGAGGCAATGAGTAAGTCAAAGGAGCTTAGTGAGTTTGATCGTGGCAGTATAGTGGGATACTACCTTTGTGGGAAATCAGTTCGTGAGATTGCGGCATTCTACAGAAGCCTAAATCCACTGTGAGTGATGTAATTGTGAAGTGGAAACTTCGAGGCAGTGAAACAGCAGAAAAAACGAACCAGTAGGCCGAAAATACTTGGTAAACGCAGCCGCAGAACTCTGAGAAGGGCAGTGAAACAAAATCGCAAGTCCTCGTTGGTGGAAATTTTTCAGGAGTTCCAAAGTTGATCAGGAATTAGTGTTAGCAGCAGGACTGTCCATCGAGAGTTACACAACTTGGAATTCCATGGTCGTGCAGCCGCTCACAAGCCAAATATCACTCCACAGAATGCGAAGCATCGATTGCAATGGTGTAGAGCTCACCGTTATTGTACTGTGGATATGTGGAAAACTGTTCTTTGGAGGGATGAATCTCACTTTACAGTCTGGCAGTCGGATGGACGCGTCTGGGTTTGACGGATGCCCGGTGAACGTTTCTTTAGTGACTGCATTGTGCCGACTGTTTGGTGTGGAAGCATAATGGTGTGGGGGTGTTTCTCGGGGTTTGGCCTGGGTCCGTTAGTTCCTGTGATTGGAAGCATAAATTCTGAGATGTATGTGGACATTCTGGACAATGCTGCACTCCCAAATCTATGGCAATATTTCGGGGAAGGCCCATTTCTCTTCCAGCAGGATAACTTCTCCATTCACACATCGAGGCTTACACAGACGTGGTTTGACAAAATGGGTGTTCAAAAACTGGACTGGCCTTCTCAGAGCCCCGATCTAAATCCCATAGAACACCTTTGGGACGAATTAGAGCGCAGATAACGTAGCCAGCTAAATCGACCATCCTCACTACAAGCATTCACTTCAGGTGTGATGGACGCCTGGAAGGCAATTCCTATGGTCCCCTATCAAAAATTGGTGGAAAGTCTTCCCAAACGTATGCAGGCTGCCATCCATGCAAAAGGGGGACCAACATCATATTAATATGTGCCTCAGGACGCTCTAAGTCCATACCACTGGGTGTCCGGATACTTTTGACCAGATAGTGTATATGTAAATATTCTAAAGGGTTAAATAACTTCTAACGAAATTCAAAGTCCAGCACAACTCATATGATGTTAAATGATTCACAATAAGAACTATAAAAAATGCCTGACTACATTTAACTAGAAATAGTAGCTCAATTTATACTATTACTGCAGTTATTTTACATTATTTTAATTTATATAAGAGATAAATTTTCTAACAAAGACAGTATATAAAACTATTCGAAAACTTGACAGGAAGAGTTCTCGAATCTATTAATAAATAGCAAAAACGGTTTTAATTTTTAAAAAAAAACAATATATATATATATATATAAACCAAATTATAAGTAAACACAAGAATCAAATGCATTAAGAGAAGAAGTGTATTTAACGCTCTCACCACCAGAACTACGCCCAAGTAAATAACATTCTAAAGGTATAAAATTGAGATACAAACACGCTACTTCATTTTCAATGAGAAAATAATAAATCTTACTGGCTATTAAGTAGCACTCCTATATTTATATAATTTAAGCTAAAAGTAGGTGGATGTCATTTTTCCTTTCAAAAATTATTACATTACGATATATATTTTCTTTTCTTATCTCGGGAAAAATTTTAATGTTTTCACCAGGTGTGCTTTAAAGTTACATTATATATAGGAAAGTTTATATATAAATAAAAGCACAATTTATATTTAAATATTAATATGGATATATATTTCTTCAGAAAATCAAGTTTTATAAAAGTTTTTATCGTCTTATCACACGTTGTGTTCCTTGTGCAGATGATAGCTAATTACGATTGTACCCTAAGGGGGGGGGTTGCTTTTTAAAAGAAAGTTATGGAGTCTAACAATTTTACTGACTACCTTGGACGAAATTAAGCCACTGAATGAGCAAATAAGAATAAAATCGACATTTTATGTGTAATTTCTTGTACTATGCCCTCTGAATAATATAATAAATATTCTGTGTGCTCTCTCCTTTTCTTTAAATTTATTATATTTTTGCTGAATATCGTTAGACATATTTCAGATTTGTTTTTGAGGATTTATGGTCATTATTATCGTTTATGGGTTGTTTAATATCGGACATTATAATTTAAATACGGCATGGAATAAACATTTCAACAATAATTTGAAGCCCAAGTATTTTCTTACTTACTAAATTGGAAATTGTGTTAAATTTAAAAAAGAATGAATATTAGTAAAGGATTTTGTTATGATGAATAATATTTTCAGTAGAAATAAATATTTACAAATATACAGTCTGACACCATTAACACGCTGCAGACGGAAATAATATTTGATAACCCTTTAAGACTCGAAATATTTTTTATCTTTAAATATTAAATTCTTCTGTTTATTAATCTTATATTGCCCCCAATAACAGTGGAAAAAATAATTCTTAAAATTTTCGCTCCCCTCTAGGGACATAAACGATACCCGCACGATCATGCGGATTGGACGTTTTTAACTGTGCAACTTTTAACTAAATAACTTTATTTTAATGGATTTAAATTGTATTATTACTTCCCGATTTATGTTATTCCTTATTGATGCCGTTGCTTGAGTTCGAAATAAAGCCAGAGATGGAGATAATGCTAATGTTTATATTTACAGTTAATATGCATAGTTAAATTTTACAATTTAAATTAAAGTAGTAATGCGGATACATGTAAAATACACCTTTGAAGGTGCTGTGGGTAGATGCGAACAAAGACCTTGCGTCCGTCCGTTGCGCTTCCTGTTTCCAGAATGTTCTGGTTCGGGGTCTCAAAAGTTTCAGTTGGGGTAGGAAGACGGGAGAGTATTGCGCTCAGTCACAGTTAAGTGAGGAGTGTAGGAAGCACACTTATTTTGAGTCATTAGCATAAAAATTGAGCTGAGCCTTAAACACAGGGATTAAAACAGGATTCCCTCTATCCTTCTAAGTTATTTCAAAATGGAACTGACTAACAAATGACTCAAGGAATTGATCTTTTGACATTTGAGCAAGGTCAATCAGAACTCCTTCATTTTTCAAAGAGAACGTTCCTCCTTCTCCTACGGTCATTGACACGTTTCCCTTTATCTTTTATTTGAGGATTAAAAAAAAAAGCTGAAATTCTTTACCTGATTCATGGGCATACATATTCCACACAATCTGAATTTCATAAGAGTTATAACATTCCAATGCGTTTAAAGTAAATTCGTATCGATTGACCACGGAATGACACAAAATTCAATACAAATTCGTAGGAAGTGAATTTTCTTACAGATAATGGGACTAGAATAAAAATTACTCAAGGGCCAGAGAATTGGCAATGAGAACATGCAATTTCATCTTTTAGATAGCATTTATAGTCGTGCTCAAGCACAGCAGAAACGGGCTGGATTAAAAAGAAAATCTCACTATAGCGACTAGAAAAATACAAATATTCGAGTTAATATTTGTTATTAAAAGAAAATTCCAGATTTCTCTTCCTTGCTTCTGCACTGTTTTTAATACGTTGTGAAATTAAATAAGATAACTATGTGAGGTAGAATTCCCGATATTGAGACATTTGAAATTTGCTATGATTTAATCAGATTTTAACTAAATAACGTTATTTTAATGGATTTAAATTGTATTATTACTTCCCGATTTCTATTATTCCTTATTTTGAGTCATTACCATAAGAATTGAAATGAGCCTTAAAAATAGATATCAAAACAGGATCCCCTGTTTTACTGCCAATTTTCTAAGAAAAATTTCCATTTTTATCAAAATTAAAAAAAAGGGGGGGGGGTTAAAAAAATTCTAAGTAATGAAATATAAAAAAACTAGAGCGTTTAAATCAAGGTACAATTTTGGAACTAAAACAGCATGATTTGTAGCTTTATATGTTATAAAAGGAAAACTACAGGTACCTAATAAACACTATGTATATGAAAGCACATTTTGAAGTGTACTTTTTCAAATCCTTATATTTCTAAAAATATTTTAAACATTTAAAAAATTTATGTTATAGTATATTAAGAAAAGTATGTAGATTGTGTGATACAATGTTTTTTTGTTTATGGAGTCTTTTTGTTTTTGAAAGTAATGTTCCTTCGAAAATCGAAATTTTGCTTGTTTTGCGTCATCGAGAACGTTCCGGTTCCCTTAAACAAAAAATTTAATAAAAATATTACAAAAATAAATTTTAAGAAAAATTATAATAGACATTTTTTTTAATCTGTATTTTTTAAGCAATGTTTTCAATTTTCATACAAATCTCTGATAATTTCTCGCTAATCTAATTTTCACTCGCATAATTTCTTTCTAATCTCGCTACTCACGAAAAATAAATTTCGTGAGACTACCTTTATAAATGACAAAGTTATTAAATGTTTAATTAAAATTTTGAGTATATTTCAAAAATTATTAAAAAAACGTTTTGGTATTTTATTTTTTAAATTACTGATTCTAAAAGCGAAAATCATGAACTTATTTAGTGTAGAATATCGTTTTAATAACACGAAAATAAATTCATACGCAAGAATTTAGAAATCATTTTCATAAAAACGCATCAATTTTGACTCATTGGTAAGAAAATCGTAAAAAATACAAAGATTATCATACTGTAAAAAAAGTTATACTGTATTGTGGCGAAACAAATCATATTTCCGATTCTGTAATTATTTTTTGTCTGAGTTTGATAGAAACACACACATTTAGATTGTTATTTTAAAAACGTGGAAAAAGTCGGAACTTCACTCCACTGAAATTGAAATGGCACTCGGCGGAATAAGCAACACACAGGGGTAAAACAATTAAGCGTTTTAAGATTTTTATGTAATATCTTTTCAACTAATTGCAATGTCGGGATGAAAAATAGTTTACGTCCTATTCTCAGACCTACTGAATATACGCATAAAATTTCATAAGAATCGGTCTAGCCGTTTCGGAGGAGTTTGTTTACAAACACTGTGACACGAGAATTTTATATTAGATTATTTTTATATTAGATATGGACCTATTAAAACATTTACTGGAGTGAAAATTTAAAACAGAATGAATTATCAATATTCTCATTATTTTTAATGGGTACAGACATAAATAATATAATAATTAAATTGCAATGATCAAATAAATGCTAATTTATTTAAATAACGAAATATGTGTTTTTCACGCAATTCTTTCACTTAGTTTTTACAAGTTGATCTTCATGAGAGTATTTGCACATCATAATTGATAGTACAGGTTATCACCCGATACGTTTGAGCGCGTTTTATGTTTGATAAATTTCGTAAAAGGTCTGATGTACCAGAATTTACTAGACAGGTTGCTCTAGAGACAATGGATGGCATTCCTCATACGGCATTAAAAATCTATACTGATGGCAAGCATTGGCAACGGTGGTATTTCTGGAAGCGTCGTGCACATTGAGATCCCTGATAGTACATTTGACATCAAGATTAGGAATAATAACTACTGCTCTGTTTTTCGATCTGTACTTATTGCAATTCATAGGGGATTGCAATTTATTGGCACTGCATCTGACCTTGTCTTCAGGGACACTTGGATTTGAACTGACAGCTGTGCTTCTATATAGTATCTTTCTCGTTGGAAAACTGTTGGGGATATGACAAGCCTAAATATTCTGGATGTTGTGGGTCGACTTTCTTCTAGACAATGTATATACTTTCAATGGGTCTCCTCCCATATTGGATTGAATAGTAACGAGATAGCCGATAGTTTGGCCAAGTCTGCCACTGATGACACTTTGCTGGGTGATACTTTTCTAACTTTTGCTGAACTCTTCTCTATTAAAAGGTTAGAATTGAATGCATTAGGGAGAATACCCCCTGAGCGCGCGCGCTCACCCTTGATATTTTGGGGAAAAACCTCGTTGGTGTCACCAACTTAATATTCCTAGGTATCAGCAGACGGCTCTGTCACGCTTTTTAGTGGCCACATCAAGTCTGACTTTTCACTAGCCTCGGGAAGTCTTCCCAGAATGTCCTAAGTGTGAGGCTTATCAGGATTCCCCTAGTCATATTCTGAATTGTTTGAGTTTTTCAAATGATGAGGAGGTTTTAGGAAATCCTATGTTAATTTCTCGTTTTTTTGGAGATTTTTGGTTTTATGGAGATGGTGTAGCTGAGCTACACCATCTGGGATAAGAAACAACAATTTTAACATGAAACAAATATAACATAGAGCAATATAAATGCATTGCACATCCAAATACAAATTATTTACATTTTTTTACAAAATTCGTAACAGTATTTACGACGCTTTTCGAATAAAAAATTTTGTGCCTTCATTTCACCAGTTGTAAATGACAGATGAAACAATACTTCAACCGATGTTATCCATGTTTGTATCTACCTTTGAATAACATTAAATACAGATTCCAAGAGCGTTTTTCTAAGCTCTTTGCAGACATTTGATGACAGACTAGTTCATTCACTTTTTTGTCGCCAATTTTTCCTGATGACTAACTGTCGATTGCGATACCTGTAGTTTCTCTGCCAAAGTCCTTTGAGGCAGAAGATTTTCTACAGCTATAAGTCTTTTCAACTTCTTTTTTTTTTTTTCTATTTCATTAAGGATTTCTTTTCTTGTACATTTTTTTTCCCTGCAGGTTTTGATTGCTAGCCCAATTTTAGTTCTTTTCGAAGATTAGATAATAATACATTATAAAAATGTTTTTTTTTCTGATATTTAAATGCTTTACTTATAATAGAATTTAAACAAACATCCTTCAAAAGCTTTAAAATTTCGTTTCTGGTTTGAGGGTCTAATTTTGGTACCATAATTTACCCACACCAATAAAAATGGTTAAATTAGTAGTTTAAATTATTTATTTTTAATATAAAACCGGTAGTAAAATGATTGAAGTTAAACATAAATAGTAATATCCTTTTAAAATTGATCACACTACTTTGGAATCAAACGGTATTTTTATCCAGAGATTTTCTCTTTTGCTACAGAATTTGTTGGTAAAAACCTTTCTGTTGCTTCATATCTCAAAAATGTTTATTGTATTATATTATTGAATATACCGAGGTATTAAAAACATTAGTCAATTTGTTCTGCTTTCTCTTTCTCTACTTCTTGTTCTTCGTTTTTTCTCACTCTCAAAAAAATTATCTTGGAAGAAAAAATCAGTTTTTGAAAGATGGAATGAAATGAGCTTTTTAAGATTGTCAAAACAAAAATATTTTTAAAAATTAATTATCGTGCAATTGGAATTTGCCCTGCTATTACAGTATCGGCAACTGAAATAAATGAAATAAATAAATAAAACCAACATATAAATTTTGGCACTTCAGTTAAATGTAATAATACATTTTTTTTCAAAAAACAAAACTATGCAATTTAAATAAAACTATTTTTAAACCTTTGGCTAAAATTGACTATATCTTTGTTTTGTTATTATCACCTTTGCACTTTGTCATACACGACAACAACAACAACTATTTTTAAGAGAAATATTGAAATCTATGGAAACATTTTACATTTTTCTTGCTTTATTTCAATTTTTTTCAGATAATGCTTGTAGAAAAAAAAGTTTTTCTTGGATTATTTTAATCCTAATTAGTTAAGATGTTATGTTTTGATGAAATAAATACAGCTATTAAAAATTAAGCTTTTCCATTGAGATATACTAAGCGAATTTCTAAGTTCAAATAATGAATTATTTTACTAAAGACATATCTGGTGTGTGTGCTCCGTGATTACTTATTAACGTAGAATTACGAAGAAACACGAGGACTATTGGCATTGGATGATGATTTTTTTAATTTTGAGCAAGGGATGAGAATGAGATATAGAGTAAAACTCCACCTTCTAAGCACACCCACCAAGTTAACTTTCTAAACCAGTGGTCGGCAAATTGTGGCTCCAGAGCCGCATGTGCCTCTTTTGCTCCTTAAATGCGGCTCTGGCACAAATATCCACGGAAGGCGCAATAATATTTTTATTTAGAAAAAAAGTTGGTAAGAAAAAATTACATCTTATTTTGATAAATTAAAATTATTTTACAAATAGAGAACATGTATAATTTTTTGTTTAAGTTAAGAGATAGAAGGTAATTAAAATTTATATTGTTGTAAAAATACGTAGCGAACATAAAGTTTAATTGTATTGGTTTTCGTAAACGCGTAAACACAAGCCATGTACAAGCTACCGGCTGAAATTGATCGTTTGGTTTCGGCTTATTCCGGTGTGATACAAAGGTACCACAAGCATGCGCGCATACTTTTTTTAAAGTAAAGGGGGGGTACAAGTTGGCATAACAGACCGGCAGTTGCAGTGTGAAGAGTTTTGTCTTACCTACCATGTCTGCCACTGTCCTATCTTATTAAAAAGTTGTTGTATTTTTCAATCTAGCTGCACATCTTACAGGTATTTTGATACGATTTCATTACACCTGCTATATATGTTTGTGGTTCCGGTACAAAATTTCTAATTGATTTTCAGATAACTTCTATTTGTCCAAATGTTGGAAGTTTTCTTGAAAATTAAAGTTAATGCTTCAAAAAAGTGCCTGCCTAATGTTCATGAGAAGACCCCAACTACCCGTTGGTTTAACCCCTGTCACCATTTTTGCCCAACCTGTCCCCTGGGAATTTATTTTTACTTAAGTTTAGAATGTTTTCTTACTTAAACTTCGAGATACTTGTTGACCATTG
Organism: Trichonephila clavata; assembly: GCA_019973975.1. Taxonomy (NCBI): domain Eukaryota; kingdom Metazoa; phylum Arthropoda; class Arachnida; order Araneae; family Nephilidae; genus Trichonephila; species Trichonephila clavata. The sequence goes on from BMAO01014953.1 coordinate 17,749, forward strand.
TGTCATTCACCAAGAAGCGTTTTGTGCGAAAACATTTCCAGGTGAAATTTGTAAAGTTGTGGAATTAGTGATTACCATTATCAACTCCATTTTAGCTAAAGCTCTTAATCATCGCCAATTCAAAGAATTTTATTTGAAATGGAGAGTGAGTACTCTGATCTTCTGTATCATAACAAGGTACGTTGGTTATCAAGAGGGGACCTTTTAAAACGTTTCGCGTCCCTTTTTCCGGAAATTAAAGCATTTCTTCTTGAGAAGGGCGTTCACTATCCAGAACTTGTCGTGCCCCAGTCCTATCTTGGACTGGGTTCACATTGCCCGGTGCGCCTGGTGTAGAAAGAAACATATCATCACCAACAAAAGCCATAACAATAATTATTTATTGAAGACAGACAAACACAATTAACAAGCACAAGTTCAATTTATAAGTGGAAACCTTGGAGTGATTTTCTAATATCTAGATTAATCCTGATACTCAACCCTAATACTCAAATCTAACATCCAAATCTAATATTCCCGTCTAAGTAATCTCAGCTATCAAAATTGACAAAGAGACGAACTCTTGCTAACCTCAGGTCAGTACTTAATTTGATTCCTTTAATGATTAATCTAATACTTTGCTATAATTCTATCAAATACGCGTAAGTCTCGTTGAAGTGATCCGTAGACGATACTTACATTTAGTTTGGCAATTCCTTCTCTCTCTTCCTCTTACTAAATCTAGACATTATATAGTCGAACTAATTAGCATATAACTATCTCATGTTTTTCCCCGAGGAGGCTGTGAAATAGAATAAATGCTGGCCCCAAAGTTACCCTAGAGGATAATTTATGAAATTAACGCGGATAGACCCGTCACAAACTAACAGACGATCAGTGGATCCAAAACTTTTATTTCATGGTAGACGTTACGTCTCATCTAAATCATCTTAATCGTAAACTACAAGGGAAAGGAAACTTAATTTTTTCGATGTTAGAAGAAGTAATAACATTCGAAAACAAATTATCCATTTTTGCTCAGGCTTTTGAAAGGGAAACATTTTTTCACTTTCCAAGCCTGCTGACGCCAAGAAAATAATTCCTCTATTAATAAACACCATTTTAAAACAATAATTTTAAATATGAGGGAAGCATTTCTCAGGAATTTAAAAACAGCAGAGCAACTTGAGTATTTGTCAAAAAAACCTCTTAATGCTACGATAACCAAGTTGAAATTTTCTCCTTTTGAAATTGACATTGGTAGCTTTGAAATACAATTGCTGGACTTAAAAAAACAAGGAGATATGGTGCTCTAAATTCGAACGTCTTTGTGTTGAACTGGAAATATCGAAGAAAAAATGTGATATTATCATTGACAGCATTGACAGCATGATACATGATACATTAGCATGATACAGCATTGACAAAGGATACGAACCCTTACTAACGTCAGGTCGGTACTAAATCTAATCTCTTTGATTCCTTCAATGATTAATAATATCAAATACTATCCAATACGAGCTAAGCTCGCTGAAGAGATCCTTAGTCGGTAATTACATTTAATTTGGCAATGCCTTCTCCTTTTCTTTCTTACTAAATCTAGACTTTATATAATCGAACTCATTAGCATATCACTATCTCGTGTTTTTCCCGAAGAGGCTGTAAAATAGAATAAATGCTGGCCCCAAAGTTACCCAAGAGGATTAGTTTGGAAATTCACGCGGATAGCCCCGTCACAGCCCCCCTCAAGAAAAAAAAACGGTATTTACAAAAGGGTCTCAATGGCCCGATATATAAATTACGTTGAAAATTTTAAGTCTTAACTTATCTAGACATCTTAAACTTTAGTTTAGCATTAACTTTTTCATAACAATACTCTAAAAAAACACTCAAAACTACTAGCTCAAAATTTTATCACTCCAAGATTTCAGCTTTTACATTCATTATATAAGGTGTACCCCATTTGGGCGAGGACCAAGGAAAACCTGCCACTGGAGGGAAAACCCCGGCCGTACACAACCCGTAATCTTAGATATTTTAAATATATCCTGGGTTTACATAACTATTATCTTCGACACATAATCTTCAAAACATGAGGGTCAGCCACCCTGAAATGAGAACTGGATCAGTGGACGTACAAAAAAATTTTTTAACACTTTATACACACAACAACATTGAATTCACACATATTTAAATTGTCAATTACTTTACACATTTTATCTGGTTTCTAATAATAAAACTCCCATTCCAATCGCGTAGCGCTGTTAGTGTTATGGTTAATTTCCTCTCTCTACGCCGCGGGTCCCAAAAACCAGATATATACTAATATACACTTCAATATGTTTATATATACACAATTATATACAATTTTCAAAATATTCAATATAAATAAAAATTACAATGAATTCTCGCACGTTTAGCCAAGCCTTTAGGTAAGGTAAACAAATGTAAACATACATATGCTTTCCATAATTTAGAATATATTTAAATATACAAAAGGTCATTTCACTCAACGTAGTGAGACTTTTGCATTAGACAACATTATTAACAAAACGAGACTTGCTTCTTGCAAAAATTCAACCGACTGCCTGTCAGTAAAAATGTAAATGAAACAATACAACCTGGCTAATATCTTGCTCCTCTTCTTTCTCTAATGTCTCCTATCTGCACCTAAAATTATGTGGACCTTCTGTGTTGACTCTCTCCTGGCTCCTGGCAGTCTGGTCTATAGTCTTGGCGACTCCTCAAGTTGTAGTTATGACCTCGTCCTTCTTGATCTCTTCTAGATCGGGTGGATCCTTCATGGCCTGGTAATGATCCTATTGGTGATCTTGATCTGGCTTTCCCATAGACTTCTCTGCCGTCTCTGGAATTGCTGAATTTGGACCTTTTCTGTTGTCTCAGTCGTAGTTGTTGGAGATCTTTTTCTGGAACTAGTCTACTGTAGCGATCTTCGACTTTATTTCTCTTCTTTGTCTGCACTTTGATGAGATAGAGGACGGGAGCCTTCGTTTGTAGACTTCTCTCTGGATATGTGCTCTTTTACTCCTCGGCTCCTCTGGAAGCGACTCTTGTTTTCTCTTCCATCTTCTGGTGTGTTGGTTTTTTCATTATTTTTTGTTTCGTCTGGTATAGCGAGTCAGATATCGCCCTCTTACATCGACCCTTGGTCAGCTCGTGTCCTCTCCTTTTTGTCTCTCTGTGATTACTTTTATTCCCTACTCTATCATTTTCATTTCTCTCCTGTCTTCCACCAGACTCATTACTCTTAGAACCTTGTGACCTATTTAACCCATATCTACCATCCTCAAAACTACTCGATTGATATTCGGATCCTCTACTAACTGAACAATCTACATCCACTAAACCTTCATCGCTTTTTCTCTGATGGTAAATTCGAACCTGATCTATATTGACTGTAGTTCTTCTACCTGCCTTCCAAATTACAACATTATTGTTTTTAACACTCACAACTCTAAAAGGACCCTCAAACTTAGGACAGAACTTAGCAACCATCTTTTTACTTTCTGAACTTATAGGGTGAGTTTCGATCAACACTAAATCATCCACCTTAATGTTAATTTCGCGTCTCCTTTTATTGTAATACTTCGCCCACTTTTCTTGCTTTTTCATTGTATTCTGCCTAGCTTCCTCGAACACCTTTTCAATATTCCCAACCACAAATTCTGTACCATCTGTGACCATCACAGGTTTTTGAAACGGGGTAATAAGTTTCCTGCCCAAAAATAATTCTGCTGGGGTCTTTCCCGTAGTTTCATGAACTGCCGTTCTTAATGCATATGCGAATTCATTTAGAAACCTATCCCAGGATTCATGATTATAATTTACAAAAGAAGCAATCATTTGTAGTAAATCGCAATTAACACGTTCCATTCGATTTGATTGAGGTCGCTACACTACTGTTTTGACATGCTTTATATCTAATCTATCACTTAAATGTTCAAAAACTTCGGATACAAATTGGGGGTCGTTGTCGCTGATTAATTTGATAGGAGCTCCATATCGCGAAATATAATTTTCGAACAGGGCATTGGCGATTATTTTTGCGGATGCCTTTCTGAAGGGTATTATTTCCAACCACTTCGTAAAATGATCCGTTATTACACAAATATATCGATATCTTTGGGGTTTCGATGCTGGGTCCAGCTCGGGGCCTAAGAAATCTAATGAAACTATTTCGCTCGGATAATTAGTTACAATCGGTATTAAATGACCAGCCGGTAACGCATTCTTATAGTTAAATTTTTGGCACGTCTCGCATTTCAAAACATAATCATGTATCTCCCTAAGCATGTATGGAAAATAACATGCATCCTTCATGCGTAAATATGCTTTCCGTATTCTAAGATGTCCAGACATAGGCTTATTATGAAATTCGTGCATTATCACACCTCGCATCGATTTTGGAATATATACTCTCATTTCTCCGAGAGAGGATGCATATTTCGCATAAAATAACAATCCTTGGATGATTTTGAAATCCTGGGACCAGTTCCCACAGACCCCCGCATTTACTGAACTGTCATCGGGGTTTTGTAAGTAGCGATAAATATGACCCAGCTTGGGGTCCTGCTTTTGTTCAGCTATCAATTGTTCCCTTGACGAAAGTACCAAATATCTAATTACTGCACAAGTTATATTGCTATCCTCAAAACTTTCCACCGGGTTCCGCGACAACAAATCTGCCACAACATTTTGAACACTTGGCTAATGTTCCCATTCAACATTAAATTCGGCTAGCTTGAGTGACCATCTGATCATACGGCTTGATAAATTTTTACCATTAGTGAGTTTTGTTAATGCTGCATGATCTGTAATTACTTTTACTGGTAACAATCCAAAGTAGGTGCGAAACTTGTTTAAAGCCCAAATCACCGCAAAACATTCGCGCTCGGTTACTGTGTAATTGCGCTCCGCCTTATTAAGTGTGCGGGATGCATATGCTATGGGTCTCTGACTTTGCGTAAGCACCGCTCCAATCCCAATATAACTCGCATCTGTAAAAAGCTCAAATTGTACATTAAAATCCGGTAATTTTAGCACAGGTGCTTCCGTAATTGCACGTTTGATCGATTCAAAAGCATCTTGCGCCTCTTCCGACCAATTAAATTTCCTACCCTTCTTTTTTACATCATACAGTGGCTCGCAGAGATCTGCTTACCCCTTAACAAATTTCTGATACCATTGGGCCATTCCGAGAAATTTTGATACTTCTCTCATATTTTTTGGTGCTTTCATTTCGAGTATTGCCTTAACTTTAGATTCATCCGTGGCTATCCCATCTTTACTAATCACTAGACCTAAGTATTTTAGTTTCTCATATCCAAACTTACACTTATCTTTGTTCAACGTCAACCCCACTTCTTGCAATAACCTAAATACTTCCCTTAAATGTTCCAAGTGATGTGCAAATGATGGAGACGCGATGATGACGTCATCCATGTACACTTGGACACATTTCCCTAACAGTGGTTGCAAAATAATATCTATGGCTTTCTGAAAATTTGGCGCTGCCCCCGATAGGCCGAATGGCATGCGTTTAAACGCATAAGTACCGTTTTTCGTTACAAAAGCAGTTTTTGCTACATCTTTGGGATGTACTGCCAATTGAAAATAGCCAGATCGCAGATCTAAAGTACTTATTATTTCCGTCCGAGGAATATTAGTAATTAAATCCTCGATGAGTGGCAAAGGATATCTCACGTACTTAGTTACCGCATTAATTTTGCGATAATCCACAACAAATCTATACGCCTTGGGACTGTCCTGGGGTAATCCGTTCTTCTTACGACACAAAACTACAGGAGATGCGTAAGCCGATTGACTTTGTACGATGGTGCCTTCTCTTAACATCTTGCGGATGTGATAATCAATGATACATTTAAAGGAGGTAAACCAGGCGGCCGAGTGTTCGTTTCAACGAATTCGAGACGACAAGTACTTGTTGTCCCGCAAACAACAAAATACAATGATGGAAATTAAGAAAGCAAAGCAAGAGTGGGCCATGGACCAAAAAGTCCTGTTAAAGTCTGAACTCAACGAGATGAATGCAAAATGCGACCTGATTCAAAGGGAAAGAGATTTATTCAAGGAGAAAAATGACGTGTGGGAAACCAAAGAAATAGAGTGAAAAATTGAAACAGATGAGTGGAAAACCAAAGAAATAGAGTGGAAAATTGAAAGAGATGAGTGGAAAACCAAATAACATGAGTGGAAAATTGAAAGAGATGAGTGGAAAGCCAAAGAACATGAATGGAAAGTCAAAGAACATGAGTTAAACACAGAAATCAATACATTTAAAAATAAATTGCAAAGTTCATTTGTCGTAGATAAAATATTGAAAAGAATGATACAGAGCCAACGAAAGCTCATAATGATTAACCCATGGCGATGGAAAAGAGTACCAAGGTTATCACGACCTGCCAACGTTCACTCATAATTATTCTACTTTAGATCATGTTTGGATAACTCTTGTTCAAAAACTTTTTCAACGTTGCTCAAAAGCTTACCAACCTTTAAAAAAAATTTTTTTTAAGCATTTAATATTTTTTGAGAAAAGAGTTTAAATACTGCACGTGTCTCATCATACTCAATTGTACACAATGGATTCTTCTCCAGAGTATGATGATTTAATTGACATGTTCAATTTACCAACACCTGTTTTTTCAACATTACCACCGACTCCAGTGGCTTCTCCATTTCACGAACCATCTCAAGATGAATCCATGATTTATGAATCTTTGCCTGAACCACCTATGGTACCTGAACAATCCATTGAGTCTGGACAACTAATGGAATTTGACGAATCCTCTGATTCCGTGGAATCACCTGTTGCACCTGAACCAATTGTTTCTTCACCTGTGCCGAAGGTAGCTTCACCTATTCGGAAGGTAGCTTCACCTGTGCACAAGGTAACTTCACCAGTGTGGAAGACAGATTCACTTGTGCACAAGATAGATTCACCTATTAGTAAAATAGATTCCTCAAAGCGAAAGATGGATTCCTCAAAGCGAAAGATGGATTCCCCAAAGCGAAAGATGGATTCCCCAAAGCGAAAGATGGATTCCCTAAAGGGAAAGATGGATTCACCAAAGCGACGGGCAGATTCACCTGTGAGAAAAGTAGCTTCCATCATTCAACGATATTCTCGACATTCTCCTCGAGGAAACGAGAACGGGCCCCGAGATCCTAGGTTGTATCGCAGACCCGATTTCCAACCCTCGTATCGCAGAAATGATTTTAGACCCAGGCGACCCCCGTATGCCCATCGATTGATTCCCACTTCTCAGGTTTCGGCTCAAGTGTTTTTCCACAGCCAAGGTTTGGCCGTGTTGTGTCTTCGAGACAAGGGGTTCACGCTCACCAACGGTGTCGTCTCGTATGCCTTGGATCGGGAATGTCCCAACGAGCTGTTTAAATATTTACATTACCTCAATGTCGGTACCATTTGTGTGACGGATCAACATTCCAAGCTCAAATTTAAGGAAATTCAAGCGAGTTGGAGCTCTTCGAGTCCTTTTAAAAGGATCCCCGTGATGTGCTGTTAAATTCCAACGGACGAGACATGGAGGAATGTCCCTTTTGTACCGAGACACAATGTCATCGTTGGGTGGCCGTGCAAGGTATGTGCGCCATTCTGCATCAACCCATCAATCCCATTTTTCATTCGTGAGCAAGATTGGGGACCGCAAGCTCCGCCCACATCCTGTGTGAAACGTATAAAAGGAGAGCTCGTTTGGACGCTTCAAATCAGTTGCCTCTTGACTCGCCAGCAGCATGGACGCAATTGATGCCTTCCGAGAGAACCTATCCACCACCGTGGTACCAGTGACGCTGCCCAAGAAAACCGAGACATTGGAATATGCATCTCGACAGGGCCTCGTCAAAGCGTTCATCCTGTATCAGGAGATTGCCGATAAACGTGTGTTTGTCATGTTTTGTCACGATAGTTGGCATTACAAAAGGGCGCATTTGGACAATTTCAAGCGGGCCGTGTTGGCGGCGAGGATCCAAAATCCCTTTGAACCGGACGAGATGACGTGGGAAAAGGTGTCTCAATGCTTGTTGAGAAATCCCGATTGACCGCTCAAGAATACGGACAAACGGATGGGATTCATGTACCAAAACATGTTTATCGTAAAAACTGGCTTTACCTTTGGCTTTCGCACCGTGAAACCTGGGGAGATTCATTTGATCCAAACCACCCATGTGCCGATGCTGATGTACGAACTACCCTCCTCCAGTTTAAAGTATCAAACCAAACTCAATCTGTATAGGAGGAGTTTTGAGCCATTTGACCAAATGCTTTATCATCGGAAAGTGTTGGAGCCCCATACGGCGTATCCAATCCCGGCAGGAACCCATTACATTTTACTCACGGTTCAAAAGACCGTATTTGGGGTGGACATTATCCCCAAAACCTTTCTTCCTCAACTCGTGGAGAGCGGATTCAACCTGGGGGATTTCCGAAAGGTGAAGCGATATAATCAGAAAGCATACAAGCTGCCTCCTCCGATCCCGGCTCATGGTGAGACGAGCAATCGACCTTTGGAGGAAGAGGTGTATCCTCCCTCCAAGAAATATTTTAGGATTCCAAAGAAATCCTCCAAAATACTCATTACACCGGTCGTGCGACCCCCTGTGATGATTGCCAGACCTGCCTTGGCTGCTCCTCAACCCGTGTCCATTCCACCTGTACAGACTCGTAAACGAGAGCCACCTGTGCAGATTCCATTACCAGAGCCACCTGTGTCTCAACCACCTCAGCAGATCCAATTATCAGATTCACCTCAGCAGATCCAATTATCAGATTCACCTCAGCAGATCCAATTATCAGATTCACCTCAGCAGATCCAATTATCAGATTCACCTCACCAGATCCATTTTCCATATCCACCTGTTGCTCAACCACCTCAGCAAATTTCATTACTACCTCAGCAGATCCATTTTCCAGATCCACCTGTCCAATTTCCAGAACCACCTCAGCAGATCCAATTTCCAGATCCACCTAATGCTCAACCACCTCAGCAGATCCAGTTTCCAGATCCACCTGTGGAGCCTTCGTTTGACCATTTAATGTCAAATGTATTTGGAGACTACTCGGTGCCTGAACAAATGATGGAATCCCCCCGGCCCATGCACAAGAACCCCAGCTGACTCATACGGTGCCTTCCCTCTTTAATCCAAATAATGACATTATATCGTTTTTGGACCATTTTGAAGAGGGGTTGACCATGGAGCAGCAGGAAGCACCCCTGGATTTGACAATGCCCAGAAAGAACCATATGAAAAGACAAACTTTTGGATTTAAAGTAAAGGAACCTCTAGATTTGTCTTGCATGTAAATATTGGTAGTCATGTACATATTTTTTGTAAATAATGATTGTTTTGTACATATCTTTTGTAAATATTTTTTGTAAGTAAATACATGTTTTATGGAAACAAGTGTTATTTTTTGTCCAAAAAAATACCAACCTTGAAACAATACACAAGAGGATGTAAAAAAATGGTTTCGGTACAAAATTTATTGGACCAGTGTCGTTCTCGCACTACGATTTTTTTTGGATATCTAGGTCGGTGGCTGGATGGAGTCTCGTATTTCGAGCAAGACTATCCTTACACCATAATTTTTTAGCCCAATTTTGGTTTGCACGTTCCTCTGTCGTTTGGAAAAACAGTGGTAGTGTTTATGAGTCATTTGGATTTAACGTGGGATCCAGGAGTCGAGTCGAGATTTTTTCAATTGGGTCGTCCCCCGTCTCGCCGAGTTTGGGAGGCGTAGGAAACCCACAATAAGGAGGCGTACGCGTTGAATCTGATGCAATGTACGCGTTTGGTGGACGTTTACGTGACATTATTAACGTGATTGGCCGATTGGGAAATGCATCGAGATGAAAACCTCCCTTGGCGCCTGCTGATGCCCGAACCTTGGAAACGGGCTTTGGAAAAACACGTGGATTGGCAAAAGTGGGTTACTCTTTCAGGCAAGGAGAAAAAGAAGCCCATGAAAGGATAAAAACTCAAACTCAATGCTCCTTCGTTGGCACCGTTAAGTTTCCAGAGCAGAGAGGGGAATGAGAGCTTTACTAAAAACTCAATGATCATTCGTTGGCACCGTTAGGTTTCCAGAGCAGAGAAGAGAATGAGCTTTACTCGCAAGTCGTCGAGCATTTAAACCCTAGATTTCAAAACAAAAAAAAGCATCTTCCCTTAACAAGCAATTGTCAAGGTCAATGCCGATAGCACTTGTATCATGCTCTACCTTATAGAAAGGTAGAAAGGTACTCTCACAGAGCGTAATGGTAGAATATTTGCCTACATCCATTGAGTTAACATTGCTTCGGCTCCATAGCATTAACATTGCTTCTTCTGCATAGCATTAACATTGATTCCAATCCAGAATAGTCTTTAGCTTCAGCAGGCAGCAGGGGCATCCGTCCTCTTCGGCAGTCAAATGAAGACTGCGAGATTTGAACGAATGAAAATTAGATATACGCGGGCCTCAGCACGCAGCGCTTTTACCCAAGTTGGGCGAAACAGAAACACCATGAAGGAAATGTAAACAAATCAAGTGGCCCTTGGCGTGGGAGGCGAAGGAAGTGGCTCCCAAAGGGAGGTGACCCGCAGAGCGAACGAACCGGGGAGAAATCTGGAGGAAGCGCAAGGAAGGAAAAACGAAGGATTGGAAAAGCAATCGAAGAAAGGAGCGGCCTAAGTGACTGTTCCTCTCTCACCACCTGCCAGGATGCAGCGGGAAGCTAGTGTGAGAAGTTACAAGTGTATGAATGAGTTGTTTGTTGTGTTAGGGTGGGCGGAGCGGATTTCTCCACTTCGTGCTAGAGTATGCATAATTAATTTTAGGGTGTGGATACGTGAAAAGTGTTTGTGCTCTGATGATGGGGTTGTCGTGTGTTTCGATGGAGAGAAAAATATTTCTAGATAGTTTAGTGATGTAGTTAGATATCGGCTCCATGTGTAGATCGTTGTGTAACACATCATTTCGAATGTAACAAGGTGCGTTCGTTATGATGCGGAGCAGTTTATTTTGTACGACTTGAATATTCTTCATGTGAGTGGTGGCTGCAGCCCCCCCCCAGATGGGGGAAGCATAAGTTATTACTGGGCGCAACTGCGAGATTTCGATCTTGCACTCGGCTTATAAAGGCGATTTCAAAAAATTAAAAGTTTTGGGACCAATCAGATTCAAGTGACATCACGCACATGCGCAATAGCATTTTAAAGGACGTAATTTTTTCTGTGTATAATTCCATGGAATCGAGCTCGAACCTTCTATCTCGGTAAATTACAATGGGATCGAGTCCAAACTTTCTCCCTGGGGGGGGGTCATGGTGACCCCCCTGGTGAACCGGAAGATGTGATATCTCGGCTTCAATAGGGCCTTTATAGACGTGCGACCCCTCAAAAGATTCAGAATCGTTTGTAGTGAACAATGACATTTTTAGTTTAGACCTAGAGCCCCTGGTTGAGGAACTAATCTAAAAAAAGGCCATATGGCCTGTTTTAGGTTTTCTCCTCATCTAAAGGTCCGATTTCCAAACTGTTTACGTTGTTGGATAGAATATAAAATGGCCTATCATTTAATGATATGGATATGGACATTGAGTACCGGGTTTGGATCTTAGGCTCCAAAACGTATCGACGTTTAGAATGGGCCTAGCTCAGAACCTTGGGGTCGTAAGGTAGGGGTGTAACCTATCCAACTGTTTGGAATGACAAGCCCTTTCAAATGATACCCTTTACAAAACCCTACCCCCCATAAAAGGGTCTCTAGGGTTACAGAAAAGGCGGCCTATAGGCTTAATGTGATTTTTTCGCATTATAATGCTATGGAATCAGGTTCAAACCTTCTATCTCGGTAAATTACGGTCGGATTGGGTCCAAACTTTTTCCCTGGGGGGGGGGTCATGGGGTCCCCCCTGGTGAACCAGAAGTCGCGATATCTCGGCTTTTATGGGGCTTTTATAGACGTGTGACCACTCAAAAGATTCAGAATCGTTTGTAGTTTACAAAACATCCATATGTTTGGACCTAGACCCTTGGTTGAGGAACTTTGCTAAAAAAGGCCACGTGGCCTGTTTTAGGTTTTCTCCTCATCTAAAGGTCCGATTTCCAAACTGTTAACGTTGTAAGATAGAATATAAAATGGCTTATCGTTTGATGATATGGATATGGACATTGGGTACCGGGTTTGGATCCTAGGCTCCAAAACGTATCGACACTAAGAATGGGCCTTGCTCAGCCCCAACGCCCGTAAGGTAGTCGAGTAACCTATCCATCTGTTTGGAATGACAAGCTCTTTGGAATGATACCACTCACAAGACCCTACCCCCATAGGAGGATCTCTAGGTTTAAAAAACATGTGTAACATTGTCTTGAACCTATCTCGACCTCTATGGAGCCGATAAGCTTTTGCAACATGTCAAATGAAAGAGACGAGCAAGTAGATTGCAACACTCCACACGCTTTTGCCTTACCCCTTATAGGAGGGTCTGTAATGAGTGGAAAAAAATTCAACGGCAAATTATGGGGCTCCTATGGCACCTTTGAATTTGTGTTGCACATTGTATGACGTGGGCTTCAAGTCCTGTCGAATCATGTACAACTCTTGGGTATACCCCCCATAGGAGAGTCTCGAGAGCCTGGTAATGAACACAGTTTTACTCGAAAATAAATCAACTCCTATGTAGCCGATAAGGGATTGTGAACCATCAAATCGTTTGAGTGCACGACTAGATGACAAAACTACTCATGGTGCAGGCCGATTCCCCATAGGAGGGTCTAAAGAACATTACAATTGAAAAGTAAAATGACAATTGTAATACACGCTGCACTCCAAAAGATCAACTCTAGCTAGACAAGAAACGTAGCTCTTACTAAAAATAAAAATAAAAGTTTTTTTTAAAAATCTAGGGTTTAAATGCTCGACGACTTGCGAGTAAACCTCATTCTATTCTCTGCTCTGGAAACCTAACGGTGCGAACGAAGGAGCATTGAGTTTGAGTTTTTATCCTTTCATTGGCTTCTTTTTCTCCTTGCCTGAAAGAGTGACCCACTTTTGCCAATTCTTACGGGAGTAAGAACGCTACCCAGAAGCTATTCCGGGACGAACGCTGCACTAGAGCGCTGATGGCACAGTTTCAGAGTCCCTTATGGATCCATACTT